>JAEIGQ010000130.1:600000-852500 GCA_018904275.1 Lordiphosa clarofinis
ACGCTCTTGTTTTAAATATCCTTTTCACATTATTCATCTTACTGGAGGTGCTGAGGGAATCCATTGCTTAAAGAAGCAAAGGCTTGCCAAAACATTTTTGGAGTTGATGGCGTGACTCTGCGTTCCTTTGATTGCCGCTTGGCTGTCGACGTATATGTTGATTTGATCGTTTGGTGCGTGTAATTCTGCCAATTCAGCTGTTTCCTTATACCGAAGTTGTCCGCCTGCAATATAGTGCAGTAGTTTGGCAATTTGTAGGAGAGTCTCAATTCCGGTTCCTTGCAGTACACGGCGGCTCCGACTCCTGAGGCCATCTTTGAGCCGTCCGTGAAAAGGTGCGTAGCTTCCTGAGCCAGTCCTGTACGCCAGTCTTCTGGTCCCAGTAATGTGCCTGTGAAGTTGGTTTTCGGGATCATGTAGTCCATGCTGCTGTTGATCCCTCTACCCACTGTGGTGTGTCCATAGCTTTGTAGCGCCTTGGTGCCTGCCGCGCAAAGACGTTGGGCAGTCCTATGTGCAAGGAGGCGTGCTTGGATGGAATATCTCGATAACTGACCGATTAAATTTGTTGGTTAAATTTTTCATGGCCACTTTGGTGATCAACGGTCCAATTGATTTAAGAAGAAATTGGTTTGGTTCAACTGCGAGAGGTCTATCGAAAAGTTTAATAATATTGTTTGCCAAGGGAAAATCATTTACGCAGCTTAGGAACCTGCAAAAAAAATTTCCTCTGTCTGATTAAAATAGTTAAAAATGATGTAAACATAAATAATATTTTCGTCGGGAGAAAATGGTAACCTGGACTTGACTCTTCTTAAAGTGACTTTTATTAACCGCGTTGAATAACTCTTACAATTTTTAAGATATTCATTCCAAATTTATAACTTACATTAATATTCGCTATATCTATAATACCTGAAATGTTCACAGAGATCGGAAGATATATAGCCCCCCTTCGGAAGACAGGAAGGATATTTTACGTTTCTTTCCATGAGTAACGGGTATATCGAATATATATTAGAGCCGAATTTAACTTACGGTCTCGTTGATCATCAAACGGACTCGAATAAGACTCGTTAAGGTTAGTGGGTAATAAAATGATCTTCCAAATGCTAGGTGAGAGCTCGATGCCAACGGGCTCACTGTTATGTGGCTGTAATTAAGAAAACATTCACCTTTTTATGTTATTCTGATTACATTCAAGTATTTTTCGAGTCCTCAGTGTGATGCTATAACTTGGAAGAAGAAGGCCGAGGCTTGGCAGAGACTTGAAAATCAGTTGGCCGCCCAAGCCGGAGCTCATCGCCCTTGAATGGAAACAAGAGCGCAAGTTAAAGTCGGCTCTAACCGACTTCGATATACTTGTTACTCATGAAAACACATGTTTAACAGTGCTCCTGCTTTCCTTAGAGTGAACATCTGAAAAGTATGTAGTAGTCGCAGTCTAGCAGTCATTGCGTTCGGACGTGCCTTTTGTTTTATCTCGCGACAATGTCTTTTCCTACTTTCGCTGAATGCAATAACGAAGTGTCGGCTTCTCAACTTCTCAGCTTTGATGCTGTGCGTTGCTCTTCGTTGTGCCGTCGCGTTTTCCATTTGCCCTGTTTTGAGCTCGGTGCAGATGCTACTAAGCAGTTAATAAACTCGCCGAATTTAATTTGGCAATGTGACTACTGTGTTGTTGCAAATGATTCGCATTTTATTATTGACGATCTTAATGCAAAAATTCGCAACCTTCAAAAATTATACGAAGATTTAAAATCAATGCTTGTCAACTCTCTTGATTCGAACATTGTTGATGGACCTGCTGAGAATATTAATAAAGAGAATGTCAAAGCTACGCGTAATTCTAAGTCTGCTGCTACCCAGCTCCAGCTGCAGCCAGGCCCGGTCATTAACCCTCCCCATGGACTCTCTTCATATTCTGCTGCTGCTTCGTCGACTAACAAATCAACTAATCAGCCGCATCATCGGCTTGCTGCTACTGGCCCTTCTGATGCACAACTTTTATCTTCGATTGCTGCTTCAAACTCTTGTTCGGAGGCTGATAACTTCGTAACAGTTAGAAAAAAACCGAAGAAGAAGCGCGTCAATAATAACAAGCGCTTTGTTGGTGTAGCGTCTAGCTGTGTCGACTTAAATGTTCTGGCCAGCAATAAGTTTATCCATGTCGGTAAATTCCCTCCCCTGACTGAGCCGGATGTTTTGATTTCATACGTAGCCCGCAAACTTAATCAGCCTTCGGAAAATTTGTCCTGTGTAAAATTGGTCAAACGGGACACTGATATCTCATCATTAAAATTTGTAAATTTTAAGATGGGAATTCCGGAGCCGTTCTTCTCAACAGTCTTCAGCAAGGAATTTTGGCCGCTTTCGGTTAAGGTAGCCCGATTTGTCAATAGACCGCGGCCGGTAGCTGAGGTTACAGCTGTCAACTTGCTGACTAATGATGCACACCTACGGACTTCTACACCAATTCATGAAGTTCAAGTTACAAAATCGCCAATTTCAAAAAACCCCCTTTGAATGGCGCCTATGGCGTCATAGCCTGCAGTAGCCAGCATCTTAATTTGTGTGCTAAAGCTAGCTGTTCAAGTATTGCTGTCTCTTCTTCCCACCGCTCTGCGTTCTCTTCCTCATTGCTACAACAACAACTATTGTCACCGGTGTTGCTGCTTGCTTTATGTGATCTTCGCTGTGTTGCTGATGGTCGATCTCGTCAGCAAGCTGCTGCGTTGCTGCTCTCCCATGTTGCTGCTCTTTACCACCCACTCTTAATGACTTTACTATCGTCGGTTGAGTTCGTTTCCCGACTGTCTTTTGAGCTATGTAACGCTCCTACGCTCTCTTCAATACCTTCGCTGCTGTGGAATTATGCTCTGTATTCATTTGCTGCTGCTGCTATCAATCGCTCGTCGTTGTCAGCGTTTTCTCTGCAGCCCATACTATCCCCTCCAGCACCACCACTTTCGCAATGGTGGGATGAAGAGGAATTGCCAAAAATTCGAGTACCAACGCTGCTTAAATATTACCTTGTTGACCGTCAACCTCAGTTAGCCTTATCGGATGCAGCTAACATTCTGCCAACCCCCGCCTGCCAGACCCGACCAGTTCTTGTTAATTCGAGGGTTGCTCCGACATTTCGTAATAGTGATAAGCTTAGAATTTATTTTCAAAATATTTCTGGCATGCGCACTAAATCGGGGCTGGTGCATTTGGCAACTTCGCATTGTGACTTTGACGTCATAATTTTAGTTGAAACCTGGCTGAACTCTAATTTCTTTGATGAAGAATACTTCGACACCAAATTGTACCAAGTCTTTCGCAAAGACAGGGATGCCTTGAGAACGGAGCGAACTAGAGGAGGTGGAGTCTTGGTTGCTGTTAGGCGCTCTCTTTATTGTGAATGCGTTCTTCTTAATAATAATGACACGCTTCTGGATCAAATTGCGGTTCTGGTAGTAGGCACTTTGGGTCAACTCTACATTTGTGCTTCCTATATACCTCCAAGTAGCGACTATGACCTTTATAAAGCGCATTTATTAAACATATGGAAGATTTATCAGCACCTGGAGGATCATCAGCACCTTTGCGTTATGGGAGACTTCAACTTGGGCTCAATTGTGTGGGCTCAAGATCCAAATTCTTTGGCTATGGTGCCAAGTAATGTACACCAGTCTCACGAGATACTTCTTCTTGATGATCTATTTAGTATGGGCCTCACCCAGATCAATAACGTTCTTAACGCTTTGCATAAAATATTAGATTTAGTTTTCGTTAGCTCTGACTTTAATGCGACTTTAATGAAAGCTGATTTCCCCATTGCCACTTGTGATATGCATCACAATTCCTTATTAATCAGTACTAATTATTATGTTTTTGCACCCTCTGTGCATCAATCTTCTAATTTGGAATTTCACTTTAATGATTTAAGTCTTAACTCTATAAAAAGCTGCATTTCAAATGTTAACTGGTCATCGGTCCTCTCGCATGCTAATTTGGAGACTTGTTATGATAGTTTTCTTAATGTATTTTTGGACATAGTTAATCATAATGCTCAGAAAAGGAAGCACGGCTCGTACAAACTTCCCTGGTACACTAAAGGGTTAAAAAAATTAAAAAATCTGCGAAATAAATTTTACAAGCGCTTTACCAAAAGCCACGATCCAGCCGATGGGGAGAAATATCGGCTGCATAAACGTGAATTCGAGTTTTTAAATAAGTTTTTATACATGCAGTATATTTCTGAAGTCGAAAGTCGATTAAAAACTAATCCAAAGTCATTTTGGAGTTTTGTCAACTCGAAAAAATCAACATCCTCAATTCCATCTAATATGAGCTTTGGCTCACTGTCGTCAAATTCGTATGACGAAATTGTGAACTTGTTTTCTGCCTTTTTTAGCGCCAATTTTGAGCCTAAGAGTGTTTGGGATGATCAATTCACTCTTGATTCTATTCCTTCGATTCTAAATGTTGGCGTCATTCCCATATCGGAGGATGACGTTTTGGAAGCAATCAATGACTTTGACGACTCTTTAAAGCCAGACAGTGATGGAATTTCTTCGTTCCTACTCAAGAATTGCATTAGTGAGCTTTGTGAGCCTCTCACAATGATTTTTTCTAAGTCCCTTGCACTTGGCCAATTTATAAGTAAATGGAAGGTAGCTTCAGTTATCCCTATTCACAAAAAGGATTCAAAAAGTGATGTTTCAAATTATAGGCCAATTTCAAAACTTAGCAATATATCCAAGCTCTTTGAACGTATAGTCTCAAAGCATTTTTATTTTCTTATAAACTCTTACATTGATCCCAATCAGCATGGTTTTTTTCCTGGCCTTCTACGGTCACGAATCTAACTGTATTTAGCAATACTTGCATTTCCGCATTTGAAAATCGTTGTCAAGTCGATGTGATTTATACAGACTTCTCCAAAGCTTTTGATAAGGTTTGTCATAATGCCCTTTTATCTAAGCTTTCCAAGCTTGGCTTTCATTCTTCCGTCCTTAATTGGATTAAATCTTATCTTGATGGTCGAACGTATCAGGTGCTCATTAATGGCAAACGTTCTAACCCTTACGTAGCAACATCTGGTCTCCCTCAAGGTAGTGTACTGGGTCCGCTTCTATTTACTATTTTCATTAATGACATCGGTTTCCTACTTAACTCACATTATCTAATGTATGCTGATGACTTGAAAATTTTTAGATCTGTAAAAAATCTTAGAGATTTTGAAGCCCTTCAATTTGATCTGAATCATGTTTCCGACTGGTGCGCGAGGAATTTGCTGCCTCTTAACTTTTCCAAATGCTTCTATGTAACTTTTTGCAAACGTGAGCTGCCGATTCTTACCTCTTATACCATTGCTCATCACGCTTTACGGCGACAGTACGAAGCCTTAGATTTGGGTGTTTTATTTGACTCTAAATTTCAGTTTTCTGAGCATTTGAATTATATCCTCCCCAAAGCTTATTCAATGCTCGGCTTTGTTAAGCGAAATTCTAATCAGTTCCGTGATCCTTATACACGATTGAGTCTGTACTCTGCCTTAGTGCGTTCTAGAGTTGAATATGCCTCACTTATCTGGAATCCTTCCGCTGCAGTTCATGTGAACAGGCTGGAGCGTCTGCAAAAAGATTCCTCAAATTTGCACTTGCTGACTTAAATTTTTCCGAGCCTTTACCGCCGTATTTGAGTAGATGTCGCCTCATGCATATTTCTACTCTTGAGGATAGGAGAACAATTGCATCCCTAATCTTTCTAAATGACATTATAGTAGGCAATATTAATTGCCCTAACCTACTTTCCCTAATTCCCTTCAATGTTCCGCCTAGATCTTTGCGTGCCATGCTTCCATTTAGAGTGGGGACTCATAGGGTCAATTATGCCTTAAATGATCCAATATTAAGAGCTCTTCTTACGTACAATCGTCTTCCAGTTAGCATGCGGTTCGACTTTGACAGTAACAACGTTACTGTTAAGCAGTTACTTAGGGACTTTTTCTTATAGTTTTATTTATTACTCTTAATTTTAAGTTTTATTGTAGTAGCCAGTTAAGTTTATGCGTTGGCGAAATACCCTAAATAAATAAATAAATAAAGTATGCAACACTTTTTTAACTTTGCTATTTTTGACATTTTTGCTCATAACTTGAGAACCGCTCATCCGATCTTTATCATTTCTTCGGCGAATCGATTCAGTTTGCTAATTACTAATTACTCTTTAGAAGGTACAAATCGTCTATCGTCAAAACTGTAGGAGGTGTAATGTTTTTTTTTCAAATTGCGGGGGCAAGAAGGGGGCGTGGCCAAAATTTGAAACAAACTTGATCTGCGGGCAGATAAAAGAAGCATTTGTCCCATACATGTCAAACCTCTTTCTCTTACCATCTCTGAGATCTAGGTGTTCATACAGACAGACAGACATGTCTATATCGACTTGGCTGGTGATGCTGATCAAGAATATATATACTCGGAAATGATTCCTACTGCCTGTTACATACATTTGCACGACTTTAGTATTCCCTTTTTACTCTACGAGTAACGGGTAGAAAAATCTGTTTATCCTTCAACATTTTGTTTCAGCAAATACCGAAATAAACAAAGCAAGTGTTGGATACAGCTTTTTGTCTATCGATGTAATATCGATAACTCAAACGGGACTAAACTAGAGTTTAGAATTTAGTCTGAACAGAAAGCCGAGGCTAAGTTTAGGTTAGTTAGGTTAACCGGAAGGCGAATAATTATTTATTTCCCTAAGTAGCTACCACTTTAATTTACGACTTGTTCGCCATATCAAACATGTCAATAGTGGCACCCATCAAATGATCTCCCGTGAAGATATTGTAACGAAAAGTACAAATCATAAAGCGCACATCAATTTGGCATAACGAGGTCATGATATGAGCGCATAAATTTTATGCACTTCGACGCCGCAAAAAATGGTAACGACAACGCCGGTACGTGTCGTAAAAAAAGCACTCCTTTCTTTTTTGTGGCGTTTGAAAGAAAGGTGGGCAATAATACCAAAACGAGAAATAATGTCGCTGGGCAAAACGCGGCAACCGCAAAAGCTCCCACTAAAATGTTTCTATGCATTTTGTCTGTTGGCAGCCAAATATGTTGCCAAGCTTTCCCAGTGCACAGCTGTGAGGGGCTTTAGTTTCGTAAGGATGCCGCTTATGGGGATGGGTGGGGCGCCAGCAAACAACAACAAAACCGACCAAGCTGCAACGGGTGACTGGTTGCCTGGCTGGTTCGTTTCGGCTGAGCGGCCCATTCGTTGCCACTGCTCGGAACACGCGACACGTACGAGGTGCGTGCTAAGTTGAATTGTGAACTGTAAATCGAAAGTTGAAACATTTTTGGAATTAAACTCGGTTAAATAATCTAAAAACATACAACCAGCTGTCGAGGACACGAAACGAAAGGTAAAAAGTATGTCAAGAAATAATCGACATGTCGGTTAATTATTGTGCAAGTTATCTAACGCACATACACACACACACACAAATATGTATGGCTGGTATGGCAGTTGCTGCGTTTGCTTTTCTATGGCGACAGCTTGCGGTGACAGTGACAGGAGTCAACCGATACTCTGCTTGTTAGTGGAACAAGAGGGATGTCATCGTCTGCTTCAGTATCTGTATCCTGCGAACACATAAAGTTATTTGCGCCACTGCGAATGTGTTCCATGTCATAAAGACACGCACAAATCATGCTTAAACTCGGTCCTGGGCTGCGACTGCCGTGGCCACTGCTGTGTCCTGCTCGTTGCCTTTTGCTTAACTCGCAATTTATGGTTAATCGATGTTGTCTTTGAACGTGACCTATTTGCTTTATTTCGAAGCACTGTGTCGTCCTGTGTCGCCATTATTCCCGTTTCCCCACTCGCACTCAGCGTCCTGCTGACGTGTTAAATTGTCTTTTTGTTTACCCTTACCCCCAATAAAGCCATAATTTATTTTTCATGTTCTATCGCAGTTCGTTATGCCAGTTTCTTGTGCCAACTTCAGTCAGTTTTGCCCCTTCGTTAGCTCGTATTTATTTTTTGCATACGTGGCGTATGAGTAACTTATTCCAGATATATGCATGTGTAAAAGCAGAAGCTCAGGAAAATCGATAAACGGACGACCTTGACTTCCGGCAAGGATGCTGAAGCTGTTGTGCATTGCCACTGCATTTGTTGCCGGCAACATTTGGCAAAGCTTTACAGTTTGGCATGCACTGAGCCCCAATCATATGGCGTGTTCAAGGAAGTTCCATCATGCTCATCACAGGACACTAAAATGTCACATGGGCATACTAATTAGAGCACTGTTCATTACTCAGACCGCATTGGTCGTGACAGCGAGCAATCTAATGGGGTCATCTGGTCTGGGACAGACAATCGTTAGGGCTCCCAGCGTATCCCATAGGGTTATTAGAAAATCATATTAAAAGTTTAAGGGTTGCTCGCTTGGCTGTAATTAAATCCTCGGGTTAGTTAAGTAGTTAGTCATCTATTTAGAGACGCCTAAAGGATAGAGAATAGTCATAGCCATGCTTGGTAAGGTCACTTAAGCAACAATTAAAACGTTTTCCAGTCAAATGTTTTAGATCTTTGTAGAAGTGCGACGCAAGAAGGAATTGATTTTTATGCTCTGTACCATAGGTAAATAGAGTATATTAAGTTTGTGCAAAAGTATGTAACAGGGAGAAGGAATCATTTCCGACCATATAAAGTATATATGTTCTTGATCAGCATCAACAGCCAAGTCGAAATAGCCATGTCCGTCTGTCCGTCTGTCCGTCCGTCCGTCAGAGCAAAACTAACAGATCTCAGAGATGGTAAGAGATAGAGGTTTGACATGTATGGGACAAATGCTTCTTATACTTGCAAGCAGATCAAGTCTATTTTTAATTTTTGCCACGCCCACTCCCACCCCCGCAATTTGGAAAAAACGTTATATCTCCTACAGTTTTGAAGATAGACGATTCGTACCTCCTAGAGATAGTTAGTTAGCAAAATGTATCGAATTGCTGAAAAAATGATAAAGATCGGATGATCGGTTCTCAAGTTATGAGCAAATAAATAAACTACCCTCCCCCCACCCGCTCCCACCCTTTCACAACTAACGCCGTACAATCTTAGAGAGAGAGAGAGAGAGACTTAGAGATGAGCGCAGCACCTGCATTGCATTCAGCTTTTACTCCAGGTACAGAGTACGTTATATTCGGGCTTGACCAACTGTCTCACTTGTTTATGCAATCATCTTTGATCCTCGTTTTTATAAGTGTTCTATGCTTTCTCATAATTCCACCTGTAAAAATCGGACAACCATATACATAGTATAGCTGCCAAACAAAAGATAGGTCTGAAAACAAGTCTTAGTAGAAAAACTTTTATTGTTTTCAATGCTATCGCTCCGAAACTTGTTACTGATCACAGTTCTGAGAAGTTGAGTTCAAATTGGATAACTATAGCTGCCATAGAAACAATCGGTCTTAAAATTAGTTCTAGTAAGAAAAACTTTTTTGTTATATTCTCCAGTTATGAATATTATCTGTTTCACAATTTTTGAGAGTGGCAAATATTATACTTCAAGCGTGAAAAAATTTCGGGCAAGCCAAAGATATCTTCCAACTATTTCTATACCCTTGGAGAGGACATATTAGAATTGTCCGGATGTTTGTTACGCAGAGAAGGAAGCATCTCCGACCACATAAAGTATATATATTCTTGATCAGCATGGCGAGCTGAGTTGATATAGCCATGTCCGTCCGTCTGTTTCTATGCTATCTTCTCCGTCAGTTTTAAAGCTATCTTAACCTAACTTTGCACGAAGTCTTTTGATACAGATACAAAAAAGGCAAAAAAGGCTGGACCTTTCAAAAAAGGGAATTTTGTTGGCCTGTGAAATCGTTAATAAATCGCCAATAAATTAATGGTTTGTAGGTTCGTCGTGACCTTTATTTAAAGGTTTTTATTAATTTGCTCCAATACACTGTGGGCCAGCGCATTTAGCATTTCTACACCAGACTAGCTACAAAATCCATCTATACTGTTTGCCTTGAACATGAGCAAACCAAATGCAGTAAATCCAACCAGCGAAATCCATTCAAAATGATTTGTTTACATAGAGCTTCTACTTATACATCAAGTTTTATTGATTTCATAGTTCCTTACACCCACTTAAGTAAAAGGTAGTTAGGCAGTTGTATTCAAAGTATTCTTTTACTTTTGTCGTTTCTGGTTATTTACTTTACATGCAATCGATAATCAAGCGCAGACCAATTAACCGAAAGTAGGCCAAGGCCCTTTACCTTTACCTTTTTGAAACGGAAGTTTCTCAAAACTGCGTGATTTATTTTAATTGAAGTTGTTGCTTCCGTGAAGTACCCAATAAATTTGTGGTTAACCGATGGAATCTATTTCTAACTAATTAGCTTTTTCATTATTTATCAAAGCATTCGATTTGACCGACTTACTTTGCGGCTATTCCACAATGACAATTGCTTACATGCGGAGCTATTATAATCGAGATGTCATGCGTGAAATATTGAGGTGAGCGCACTCACTTACACTGGCCCACACACTTAAGTACTAATGGACTAGTTGGTAGCTCAAAATGTTACAGTTCATTGCACAAAGTGGCAGCTGGTCATAGTTCACCAGGAATGTTCATTGATAGGTAAATAACTATGTAGGAGTGTGTAAAAACAATACACTCAGAGAAATATATATGCATTTTGTAAGAGAAAGGCGTATTCGCCTTTTGGGCAAAGTGAACATTTTCCCATTATTTCTGCGGATGAGGTGGCAGAAAAATTATGAACTTGAAATCAGGGATGCAAACCGGTTCTGAACCGAACCGAACCAAACAGAACCGAACCTATTTTTTCTCTCGTTAAACGAAGCGTAAACCGAATTGGTGTGTTTTCAAAAACGCTGAACCGAACCAAAAAACCGAAAAATAAAATGCTTTAAAATATTGCGCAAAAAGCTGTTCCAAGTAGTAAAGAGTTGTTGTAAAAAAGCTTAGGGCATCAACCTTATTAAATTTGCTAAGGACCCAAAAGTGTAATAAGCCAAGTCTTGATTGTATTATCCTTTGGGGGTCAACTTACTTAATACACAAACGTTAACTTTTTAACTTTAATTGAGATTGGCTTGAAATAGAATATGAGAATGAGTATTTCTATTGCTGGCAGGCCTGCAAAATTCATGTTGAAAAATGGGAAGACGATATAACTCAGTAATTTTCAACTTTTTGAAAAAAAAACCTCCGCCTGTTTTTGAATTTGATTTCTTAGATTCCAGGAATCAAAAGAAGGAAAAAAGGAAGCTAAATCTCATTTAATGCTAATTTACAAGAAAATTAAAAACGCTAAAGCTCCATTTACACGACCTGATCGCTCAGATGAGTTTTCGTCAGACAAACACTGTAACTCGATAAATGCCACTCAGATGAGTGCTCAGGCAAAATAGAACCGGTTCTATTTCGTCTAATCGCTCATCTGAGTAGCTTCATGTCTACTCAGACGCCTTTTTACACGGTCAGACAGCAAATCAGACGAAAACTCAGATGAGTGATCAGGTCGTGTAAATAGAGCTTAATGAAAACATATCGAATAATTCTTTGAACTCGATAAGTAAGGACGAGTTGGAAATGCTTGCCAAAGCACTCAATAATAGGGATTCAATTCCATGAAAAAGTAAAATATTGATTGTTAGCGTGATGATAATGATTATTAAATGTCGAAATATTTATCAGGAAAATCAACTTAAGCAATGCTCGAATAGTTTTAGCAGTTCCCCCCACACAAATGTCAGTAGAATGAACATTTTCCACTTTGGAGTTTGTTTTGTCAGACGCTCTTACGTCTTTCAATATCGATGAAAATATACTAGGAGATATATTATTATTAAGTCTTAACTAAAATTCCATCATATTGAAGTTAATTTAAGTTTTTTAAAATAAATATTATTCCTTGTTGTTTTGAAAATCTCATATACAAGCATAATAAAACTATTCAAATGGAAATGTTCTCATAAAATGAACCAGTCTTAAAGATCTATCAACGCAAATTTAGAATTTATTAAAAATGAAATCGACGTCGATTTGAGAAAAAGCTTATGGATTTCGAAATATAATTGCTAAAAAAAGGTTTTATTTTATATGTGAAGTGCTAAATATGTCAGAGATTACTTGATCTGGTCAAAAGAAAATTGTAATAAATGACGATTTTGATCCGCTTGGCTTTCAGTAGTCGATTTCAAACCGCCGTATCAAGTGACAAAAGATGTTTTCGTCACTTAATATGTAAAGTTGTAGGATTTCAAAACGAAATGAGGACGTTCATACAAAAATTGCCGTCGAAATTTTGTACACACCCGTTTAACTGAAAACCCTAGTCTTTGTTAATGAATAATCCGAATACTTGTATCAAAAATATGTTTCTTTATTTAATTTAATGAATAAGGAGCAAACCAAACCGAACCGTAACCGCGGTTCAGTAAGCCCCAAAAACCATGCAATGAACCGAACCGGCGGTTCAAAAACTTCGTGAACCACTGAACCGAACCAGTTCTTATTCCCAAGTGGCTTGCATCCTTGCTTGAAACCTATGCCAACATTAAAAATTAAATTTCTAGCAGCTGGATAAATTCCTATTCCTATCTAGTTAATAACCCACCCGCAACACAAGCAAAGGGACGCTTCAAGCGAAAGTTTCGCTAAGAACATTATTCGTATTTTGGAACGAGTGAAAATTAAACTCGTAAGACTTTCGAGTCAATATTCGCAGGGGAACTCGGAAGGTCGCCTGCCACAAACTGAGCGAATCGTAAACGAATATCTGGCGAATTTGTAAACAAGGTTTTGTTCGTTTTTGATTCGTTTTGAAATTTGCTCGCGAAAACTTTGGTTTGCTAAAGCAGACAATAATGACAGGAAGCTGCATTTTTAGAGATGAAGATAACTTTTTTAAAATTGTGCATTAGTGAGGAAGCCATAAACATAGTACAAGTTTGCTAAGAGGTGACATGGGCTCGTTTTCCAATAATTAGTTGAATTTAAATAGGTATCTATATTCGTCTTAAGCATACCATTGTAAAATTGGCTATACAGCGCCTCCAACGGGGCCAAGCCAAGCTTTTTCTCAATCTCTTGGCGTGTGTGCTTTAAATTTTTGGCACAAGAGAAAGGGACCTACAGTTTAACGCCAGATCCGAACGGCAAAGTTTTAGAATAATAGCCATATAGCTGGTGAAGGCGACCGCATAAGTAAAAGCAATTTTTCTAAAGAAAGAAAAAAACTTTTTTATTAGATGTTCAGAGGCGGGATCGAACCCACGACCTCCCGCCCAGCAGTCCAGCACACTAACCGCTGGGCCACACATGGCCATTACTTTGTCAAATAAACTGATTTAAATGCCATAAAAATTTATGCAGTTTCTAAAAAGCAAATATGTGTGTTAAAAGGACTAATATGAAAGCGTGCTCATAGACCGGCCGGTTTCGACAAATGTGCAGCGTATTTGTACCAAAAGACTTTGTGCAAAGTTTGGTTAAGTTAGCTTTAAAACTAACAGAGGACGGACATGGCTATATCAACTCAGCTCGTCATGCTGATCAAGAATATATATACTTTATATGGTCGGAGATGCTTCCTTCTATTAAATAACATTTACTTACCTCTGACAGCTAAAATCTGCACTTTAATTAAGTATATGAAGATTGCTCCGAACGACAAGATGTGACTCAAAAATAATTAACAATTTGACCCATCAACATATCTTAGTTCACAACAGAATAGTGGGTTTAGGAGTATTAAAAGAAAAAATTGAAAATCGGTCAACAGTTACTGTTGAGATAATCGCATTTAATATTTATTTGTTTTCGATGAAATAGAAATTATTTTTATAGATCATGCTTTACATTTGGGTATTAGCTTTCACCGAAATTTTTTTTTATCAAAACCGGTAAAGCAATTCTGAAAAAATTTGGGTCAATGTCCGTCTGGTCTGGTTAAAAACGAGAAAGGCAAGGCTAACTTCGTCCGTGCCGAAGTTTTTATACACTTGAAATCGCTTGTCTCAACGGTTAGCGACTTCGATCAAACTTCGCAGATCAGCTTAAAAACATTTAATATTACCCATGACCGTGATTGAGAGCGGTAATATTGAGGAAAAAACTGTTTTTCTTATTAAAATCCATTTTTCGACCGTTGCAAACTTCTGGGCAAAATTATAATACATTTTTCAAGTGTATAAAAAAGGTGTGAGTGCTGCTATCACTCACGAGTCTTTGATGTGAAACATGACGCTAAGTTTAAGAGCTTATTTTCAAATCACAAGCTCATTCAACGGTACATAAATTAGCAAGGGCACTCTTTCGAATGCAGAAAATTAACGGGAAGTAGTGTTCTTTCATTTTTTCAGCAAGTATATTGCGCTAATCCAAAGATAAATGATGATGATTCACCCCCAAGATACCACCAAGGTGAGATCCAAGATTCCACCCACATCCTATTCAGATCCCTCCCAGAACCCACCCAGATCCAGAACCGCCCACCCACCGTCCCACTCCCACCAGATCCAGATCCCTTCCAGATCCTGCTCGGATCCCACCCAGATCCCATCCAGATTCCACCCAGATCACAACCAGAATATATAAACTATATATATTCTTGATCAGGGCGACGAGCTGAGTCGATTTAGTTTTGTCCGTCCGTCTGTCTGTTTCTAAGCAAACTAGTCTATCAGTTTTAAAGCTATCGGGCTGAAACTTTGCACTGAGTCTTCTTTTTACTGCACACTGCTTACATCGGATTGTCATATTTATGACCGGATCGGATGACTGTATCTTATAGCTGCCATAAGAATTATCGGTCGAAAAGTGGGGGGCGCTTCGGCAATTATTAGTTTTATACGCTTTTACACAGATTTGGAAATTTTGGTCAAAATCGGATGACTATATCTTATAGCTGCCATAGAAACTATCGGTCAAGAGTCGTTTTTTCATTCGATAGGTAATCGGTTAAATTAAGATTAGTAGTTTTTGTTTTTGTAGTTGTACCTGCGGTTGTTGTTGTATTTCTGTTCGAAGTTCACCAAAAATTTAAATTTGCCCATGATTGCAAACATTTTTTGAGAACGGATGATCTGAATTTAAAACTGAAGACGGGGTTTTGATAAGAATTGACGTAATTCTGGTTTGAACTAGGATGTTTTGGATCGGTCAATAAATGGCGGAGTAATGGGGTTTCAAAGTCAAAATTTCGAAAATCGGCTTTTTTCCCCACTGTATTGGTCCTAGTTCCGTTATTAATTGACCTATCAAAAATGTCCCAGTTCACACCAGAACGGTGGGTATCATGAGTAATTTAAAATAAAAAAGTTGAAAATCGGTCAACAGGTACTCTTTAAATTTTTGCAGCCATTTTGGTTTCCAAAATGGAAGTGGTTCCGAGATAATCGCGTTTTAAAATTCGACATCTGTTTTCGATGAAATTAAAATTATTTTTAATAAATTTAAAAATTGATTTTGGTGCATTTGGGTGTAAGCGTTCACCGAAAAAATTATTAAAATTGATATTAAAAAAATTACATATTACAACAAATTAATAGCATTGGGGGCCGCTTCCCCTTCAAATCCGGCTATGCCCTTTCCGTGTAAAGTTTTTAAATATTTATAAAGTTTTTGACCAAGAAAATGAAAAAATTCAAAATTTAAAAAATTACGTTGGTCGATGAATAATTATAATTGTTTTTGTTCATTTCTGTAAAACTGAGTTTCAGACCTGCTTAAAAGTTTTTCAGGATGTTTATAAGATCCTAATAGATTGTTTAAGCAAATAAAAGAAAATGAAAAAAATATTTTCTGAATGTTTTAGTACTATTGATTGATATAAGGGAAGGCCTGAGTAACGGGTACTTCGAAGTCGGGTATGGCCGACTTAAACTTATGCTTTCGTTTGAATTAAAAACAGTCAGCTCAAAGAGTATTTTTTTCAGTGTCATAAAAAGCAATAATTAACATAACAAACTGCCAAACCCTGAAAGAGTGCCTTAAACTAAGTCAACCGTGTGTAGTGAACCGTAGGGAAAGCCACCGCCGATTGCTACTTACGTATTTGGCATTATTCATTTAAAATTTAAGCAAAACAAGTCCAAATACAAACCCGATTTAAATTCAGATGGAATCTATGGTGGCTTCTCCTTTGACTGTCGGCATAATTAAGCGCATCGGCTCGTTGTCTTTGAGCAAAAGTAAATCAATTCTGGGCGGAAATAGCCCCCGGTTATGGCTGTCAAATTCCGCATGCCAAGTAACGCCCATGCGACTTGCTTCCTACTTATCTGACAGACAATTATTGCATTTACATAAACACGCAAACGAAATATCAAACGAACTCGCATAATTGCCTCAGGTCAATTGACGGATTAGAGGTATTTAACTCGCAACGCCACAAAGATAAGTGAAATTGATATAAAAGTTAATTAAATTTATAAGGTAATTGCATGGAGTCCAGACTCTCTCTAGCGAAGTGTCGCAATTAATTAGAGTGCGAGAATATTATTTGGAGGAACTGTAATGTACCTACACAGAGAAAAAAAAAATTCAAAAGCTACACGGAAATGTAGGATTTCTACACGTTTCGACCGGGTTTTTCAACCCACTATTTTTGTGTAGCTTTTCCACACGCGCGTGTGGCTTTCTGAATTCCACACGGCGCGTTTAGGTTTTCCACACGCGCGTGTGGCTTTGTCATTTCAACACGCGGCGTGCAAAAAAGCTACACGAAAGTAATGGGTTGAAAATCCCGGTCGAAACGTGTAGAAATCCTACATTTCCGTGTAGCTTTTTAATTTTTTTTTTTTTAACAAATTTATATTTTTTTACTTACTCTGGAAGATTTGAAATCCCGGCCCCTTGGACTGAAACACGATTGGAGTGATGGTTTAGACGTCTCCGCCACGTCACGCGTGTAAGGCAAGGCCTCTAAGACATTACTTGTATGGAATCTACTAAAGGCACAGTCCAATATTTGCTTGCTCGTAATTCTCAAGTTCTAATTCAACGCTATCGCTATTTATATACAGGCAACAGAAATTCGCGCACGATTCGTTTAGATTTTTTACACGCAGCGTTAAGGCTTTGTAAATCTAAACGTACATGTAGAAATCCCACACGCCACGTGTGGAAACCAGTTTGCTAAACGAAAAATATAAGAATTCAGTACTGATGTAGAGCTACATTTTTCGTTTAGAATTACCACACGCGCGTGTAGCATTTCAATATCTAAACGTAAATGTTGAAAACCTAAACGTCCGTGTGGTAATCAGATTGCTGCATAAAAAATGTAGAAATATTAAGGGAAGCAAGCTGATTTTCAAATGTCGTGTAGAATTTGCTTTTGCACACGCAGCATTTAACTTTTCTACATTTGCATTTAGATTTTTAATTCCTACACGTCGCGTGTAGCTTTTCCACACGTCCGTGTGGCTTTCTAAATTCTACACGCAGCGTGTGCAATTTAACAGGGCGAAATACGTTGCGTTTAGGTTTGACGTTTCTACATGCGCCGTGTAGCCAACTTTGTTTTCTCTGTGTAGAATGTAACTTGGGCCTAGATGAAGTTTTATTTTCAAGTTGAAAAAATTAAAAGAAGCAGCTGATAAATCTGTCATATCACAAAATACAAATCATGAGACTGAAGCTGTAACATTAATTTAGAACAATTTGGGAAAAAAAGTAAAAACAGTATTCTCTCTACTATGAAGGTAAGGAAAGTTTAACACGAATCTGTAAGAAAAACCCTACTATACTGGGGTGCAAGTACTTCGGGTCTCATCTTTGGTCAATACTTCTTATCTCAGCAGCTCGCATCAAATGAAACTCACTTATTTACTTAAACATTGCTTTCTCTTTTCCCAGATGCATCGCGTGGACGATTACAACATGGAGTCAACTCTAAAAAATCTAGCCAAACGTGAACTGGCCAATGGAATCGACAAGGACTCAATTTACAAACTGCGCCTGCAGTGCTATAGTCGTGGGGCTGCTGGAATTTTGGGCATTTCGCGGTGAGTATTTGCCCAGCTGTGGCCTCGCATTCAATTTGATAAGCCACAACGCGTTGGGGTTGCACCGTGTTTACATAATTTTTTTATACTCTGTACCAAAGGTACATAGAGTATATTAAGTTTGTGCAAAAGTATGTAACAGGGAGAAGGAATAGTTTCCCGACCATATAAAGTATATATATTCTTGATCAGCAACAACAGCCGAGTCGATATAGCCATGACCGTCTGTCCGTCCGTCCGCAGCCGGCGCGCCGTCCGCGTCCGCCGCGTCCGTCCGTCCGTCCGTATGAACAAACAGATCTCAGAGATGGTAAGAGATAGAGGTTTGACATGTATGGAGCAAATGCATCTTATACTTGCAGGCAGATCAAGTTTATTTTCAAAATTTGCTACGCCCCTTCCCGGCCCCGCGATTTGGAAAAAACGTTATATCTTCTACAGTTTTGTAGGGAGACGATTCGTTTCTCTTAGAGATAGTTAGTAATTAGCAAAATGTATCGATTTGCTGAAAATATGATAAAGATCGGATGAGCGGTTCTCAAGTTATGAGCCAAAAAGTAAATCACCCGCGCCCCACCCCGTTCCACTCATTTACAACTAACACCGCACAATCTTAGTGAGAGCGCGGAGAGAGAGGGTGAGAGAGTGAGAAAGAGAGAGAGAGAGACTTAGAGATGAGCGCAGCACCAGCACTGCATTCAGCTTCTACTCCAGGTACAGAGTATGTTATAGTAGGGCTTGACCGACTTTCTCACTTGTTTAATTACGGGTTGTAATTTGGTTCTGGATTGTATACCCTTCTATAGAAGAGTAAGAAATGCTTAGATAAGAAATTGCTTTTGTTCAGATAATCCCTGCTTAAACTATAAATAAAACTTAAATTCTTTAACGTTTTGCATTCAAAAATCAAAAGGTTAACACTGTTGCACTGCTGATATATAGGGTATATTTCATGAGGCGCGGCTTTTCAAAGCATTTCCCCTTTTCCAAACACACATGGCAAGAGTGTGACTTTTTTTTGTGAGGGATGCTCTTGTAAACCGCAACATGACGCACGGTGGGATACTTCACTGCAATTTTTGCGGCAATTAGTATTATTTGAGGTGAAACAGGTCAAAAGCAACAACACGGAATACGAATCATTAGGGCACAAATAGAAAGTCGAACTTTTTAGCACAAAATAAAATAGGTTGAACTGAGCACAGGGGTCAAATTCAGCAGCAACAATATAATAATAGCAAAACAAACAGTAAAGAATATACGAGAACCAGGTCAATTAATTGTAATGAAAGACATAACCGAAACGAATAACGATAAGGGTTACGGTAACTGTTTTGGGCGATCGGTTCTTCGCAATATCTGCGCAACAACAATCAATCGGAAAACATGTTCAATTTGGTTTAGCTCAGCACGCATGCGACAAATTCGCTGCGCATTCAAAAGTGCAGAACTTAAATCAGAATTAGTTTGAAGTCAATCGTGAGAGTCAAATATGGATTTTATTGTTCCGACATGGGGATTTACCGAATTTGGAAATATTTTTTTCACATTGTGTTTCCCATAGAGCCCACAAATCAAACGTCGCATACATTGGCTTGAAATCAATCTCATCGACTTCCCACCCACATCTCACTCACTTAAAAATAAGTTGGGGCCAGTACAAGCAGGCGAAGGTCACTGATGATATGGTAGAGATACCATTGAAACAGCTGTATGACCAACTAGCTTCACTTGTGGTGTGATGTGTTCCTCCTTTTTGGAGTTATGCGCAAGCATAACGAGACCTTGAGTCAGCTTAATATTGATGGTTTGATTATCATAAAGGTCGTTAAAGCACACACATGTTTAAAAGTTTCGTAATACTGCATTCACGAGATTTGACTTTAGTTCACTTACGAATCCTGTACGGATCAGGGATGCTCACGCACGAAACTTTGTGATTCCCCACGATCACGTCGTGACTTTTCGTGACACATTCAAATTCTCGTCACGGATGCACCTCTAATATAAATCACTCTGAAAGGACAACTTTTGTCAGCTTTCTCCGGAGATGGAAGTATCTTTTGCGCAAAACATGAATGAAATGTTGCTGCACACTCGCATACGTTTGCTTCCAAATTTCTAGTAGTAGTACTGAACTGTTTTTAATTATATAAATTGTGTCTTGGTTTTTAACCGTCAGCCATAACATTTGATGTTTTTTAACATTGCTTAAGATACAAAACTAACAATAGTTTCAAACAAAGAAACACAGTATACGATTTTTGCATTGAACGAGACGAGATAAAGGGATAGATAAATAATTCGATGCCGGTAAAGTTAAAAATGTTCATTTATAATAGCGGTTCTATATTTTAGCGCCTGTAGTAAAAAGGAGGATGGCGCTGTCCAGTTCTTGCCATTTAGCCAATTTATTACGTCTGCTTCCGATAGTAAACGGATTCCCAGATGGGCACTTCTTATCTCAGTTAAAATTGGGCATACCCCAAGCAGATGCATGACGTTTTCCGTTGCGTGCAGATTACAGAGGCTACAATCTGTGCTATCAGTGCTCCAGTGTGGCCTGTAGTTGAGACTAAGCATCTCACAGCGAGCCCGGCCCCAAGGCATACTAAACAAGGTAGGCTCACTCACTCTCTCACAACTCATTATATTTGTGTCAAAGAGAGCGAGAGAGTAATATATTTCAATACAAATCCTACTAAGCTACTAAGTAAAAAAATTCGTCCGCGGAGATGCTTTGCTTACAACAGTTGCTAACTGACTGAAATTTAACCAGTTGTCAAGAGAGCGAGAGAGCGAGTGAGCCTACCTTGTTTAGTATGCCTTGCCCTGCCCTACAGATCAGAGAGATGGCGTGAGTGTCATACCGGTCATGAAAATAGTTCAATGTGTTCAGATCAAGCTCCAGTTTTTTGTAGGTGTTTCGTACCACACATTGCCTGGCTTGGCTTAGCAATAAGTCTCTTTCGCTGCTAACAATTTTCTCCAACAACAATTGGTAAGATCTTTCTCATGATCCGACGCATTGAAGGTCAATGGGTATATCATGATCCTCAAATAAGGACAGCCAATTGTCAAAAACTTGGGACTGTTCTGACAGCATCATAGCACTATTTTGACCAATCTACAGTTTTCCATATCCATGACTGTTCGAATGTATGTGAATTAAGACTTTCGTCTTATCCACATTTATCTGTAGACTCCATTTTATGCAATGTTCAGAGAGCTTATCAATCATGGCTTGCAACATCTCGGGGGACCTCTGCTAGTAGCGCCATATCATCATATCATTAATGCCTTGGTAGTGGAGCCATTTATGTTAACGCCTCCCGGAAGATAGGTGGTAACGTCGTCGACATATATGGAAAACAGTTAACTGCTACGGTTGACGGTATCGAAGGCTGCCTTGAAATATATAAAACAGATATTCAGCTTTCGATTTGAGGAGAGGTAGGATTTGGCAATCGCAGTAAGCACAAATACGCTATCGACTGTTGAATATCCTCGTCGAAATCCGAATTGAAACTCGTTAAGGATATTATGTTCAGCTACCCAGTCCGTAAGTCGCCTTAGCAAAATTGAGGCAAGCAACTTCATGGCTGCGTTTATGCAGTTGGAAGCTGATGTTGGGTCTCCTTTCTTGTTGATTGGGAAAATTATGCTTTCCCTAAAGCTATTTGGAGTGTTGGCTGTTCTCAGGATCCCATTATAATCCTGAGTAATCATGTGGATGCAGATTGGGGTGGCATTCTTAAAGAATTCGACAGGGATTCGGTCAAGTTCTGGGGCATTGTTACATTTGGCCGTCCTAATGGCCAGACATACTACCGAATTTGAAATGCATGCATCAAGGACTTCCACTGTAGTGTACGGGAGCGCATATATCAATTGGGCTGGAGGGTTACTGACCAATAATGTCATTTTAAAGTGTTCTGCGAGACTAGAAGCATCTGCTTGTATCGGATTTTTCGAAATACTCCCGCTTAGCTTTCGTGCTAGTGCCCAAAACTCTTTGCTGCTGTTGACCCTGGCTATTTCAAATTCCAAATGCTGAAATGCTGCAGCTTGATTTGGCATGGCTTATTTGCTTCATGATAGTTGGTCCTAGTGTCTCGTGTGTTTTCCATCCTAGCAAGCTGAAGTAGATCAAACGAAAGTTTTCGGGGGCAGCATTGCATCAAACCAGGGCTGCGAAAATTATGTAGGGAGTGACCATTGCACGCAGGCGGCAGCTTTAGAAATGCTTCGAGTAATTTGGTCGATGTCAGGCTTGATCCAGACAGAGGAGAGTAAACTGCTTAGCTCAGAGCTGCGTTGACCCTCGGTTCCAAAGAGCAAAAAAGCGTTATTCGCACGACAGAGTTCGAAGCGATTAGGTCAAAGCAAATTCACGGAGCTTTGTTTTTCACACACTAATACACTCTCACTTTTTGGCCTCCCTCTCGCTGAACATCGCTGCCCTAGAGGCATAAGCACCTACCAATCTTTCGCGCCATTTAAGCTTAGGTAGAAGATGACTTTTTATACCTTTGCAAAGGGTATTATAATTTTGCCCAGAAGTTTGCAACGCATAGAAATATTCATTTCCGACCCCATAAGCTATATATATTCTTGATCAGGGCGACGAGCTGAGTCGATTGCGCTTTGTCCGTCCGTCTGTCTGTCCGTCTCTCTGTCCGTCTGTCTGTCCGTCTGTCCGTCTGTCTGTCCGTCTGTCTGTCCGTCTGTCTGTCCGTCTGTCTGTTTCTACGCAAACTAGTCTCTCAGTTTTAAAGCTATTGAGCTAAAACTTTGCAGTCTTCTTTTTGCTGCACACTGATAATATGTCGGAACCGACCGGATCGGATGACTATATCTTATAGCTGCCATAGGAACTATCGGTCGAAAAGTGGGTCTTTGTGGGGAAAAACTTTTTTGTTTTTAATGTAAACGTCCCCCGCTTCAGCAAAAATTAGTTTTATTCGCTTTTACATAGTTGTGGAAGTTTTGGTCAAAATCGGATGACTATATCTTATAGCTGCCATAGGAACTATCGGTCGAAAAGTGGGTTTTATTTAGAAAAATTGTTTGTTTTAATGCTGACGTTCGTAAACTCTGATGTATTAAAACATTTGCAAGGGTATAATAACTTCGGCAAAATAAAAAAATATTTCGCCTTCCACTGCTACGTCAGTAACGATATCATGCCATTTGCCACGCACCATGCAATAGTCGATTGCTGAGCTTGAATGGTGTCTAAGAAAGGTAAGATGTCCTTTAAGCATTAGAAGATCCAGAGTCTCGTACATTTTAATCATTTTTATGCCTCTATTATTAACAGTCTTGTCTTTTGAATTTCTGGGTGCGCACGCATAACCCTTAGCGGTATTAACACCTTCTGAGAATCCTTGCAGAGTCTCGATTCGCGCGTTAAAGTCTCCCGTGATTAGGATGTTTTTATTCCAGATTTCCATGCAGAGGTCATAAAGTTCTTCTAAATCTGCATTCCAATTGTTGCATTTAAGATAGACCGGTATAATGTGAAAGGCATCGTTGGCTATTTCGCATCTTAATACTGTTGAGCATCCTATATTAGTGTAGTTCATACGGTATACGTTGGCAGTGATTTTCTTTATACATACCATAAAGGCGGCACGACTTGCCGAACGTCGAACTGGAGTACAAAGAATGTTAAAATCAGCAAAGTAATTTTCGCAATCGGAAAAATTTTCAACAAAGGTTTTAAAAGTAAGAGAATGTCGAACGAATTTATGTAATTAATTTATGTATTATGTATATTATTTTTTGTTTATCAGTTTACTGCGGAGTCTAGCGATATGCTTAAAGTGACTCATAATTGATCACTTCTTCGTTCAAGCCAGGGAATTTTGCCTTCAAAATGGGAAGTCCTTTCTCCTTGTTGCACTTCAGCTCCTTATTTATATTGAAAAAGAACCATTCATTTCCAATTTTCATCGAGTCATTTTTAGGAGGATTCTCTCGTCCGCTTTCATACCTCTTAGCTTTAACTTCTATTGAAAAAGGGCTGCTTTGTTCTGTTGTCGTTGCTCACACAGATCCTTTTCAACGTAAATGTTTGTGCCCTCTAGGTTTCTTGCATTTTTAAATATCTGGTGTGCTGATTCTACAGCGGCTCGTTCTGAAAGAGTTTTTACATTTCGAATTGCTGGACAGTTTATTTTCAGCTTAGTTGTGCACAGCTAGTGCACGGATTCATGTTTTTGAAAATTACATTATTTTGTTTTGACTTAACAGCCTTTGGATGTTGGCTTGATCTTTTTGCTGTTCCTCTTTTATTTTCACCAAATCCTGCTTTAGCATTTGGTTTACAGCTTTGATGTCTTCCATTCGATCAGTTACTTGGCTTAGCTTTTCATTCACGCCTTTGATGTCATCTTTGGCCGCGATAATGATTTCACATAATTTCACCAAAATCTTTCGAAATCGGACCACTATATAGTATAGCTGCCATACAAAAGTTTGGTCTGAAAAAAAGTCTTAGTGAGAAAAACTTTTTTGTTTTCAATGTTATCGCTCCCAACGCCCGTATTTATAAGTTTTCAATGATTTTACATAATTTCAACAAGATTTTTCGAAATCGGATCACTATATAGTATAGCTGCCATACAAACTATCAGGCATATATCAAGCTCCCAGGGTATATAAACTTCGGTCGAGCCGAAGTTAGCTTGCCTCTATTTCTTTTAATGTATTTTTTATCGGAGTGTTGTTAAGGAGATACATACAACGTTTCAAATCTAAAAAAAAGTCTAACCTATTGGCGGGGTTACCTAACTGAAAAACCAAAAAATTTCGTATTAAAGAGTAATGCGAGCGTTCAGATGGTTTTGAAAAATCATTATCTTTAGCCTCCTTTACGAAATGAACCAAATCTGTTTGTCTTGCATTCTTCAGGTTAGCGGTTCTATTTGACTTCTTAGTTTAAGACAAGAAAGAAGCAGTGTTGCTGCTAAGATGAGGTAGCGAACTTTTTTTGTGTCATAACACGACCAATAGATGGTGCCAGTTCTTGATTTTTCAGAACTGACCATTAGATGGCGATCCTACTGTGACAGAGCCAAACTGTCGCGAAGTTAACTATTTAGTTTAAAAGACAATTTATTTTCAAGTTCGGTTTATTGGCGGCGGGGTGCTGCTCGTAAGAATGAGTGTCACAGAAACGCAGAGAGTAGGTCAGTCTGTGTGTGTGTGTCCGAGATGTGAGATGTAAAAAGGCGGAAGTATCGAGCATCGATAGTTGATAGTGATGTGTGAACTTCCGTTTACTTTTATGGTAAATTTACCCACTGTGCGATATGGTTTGCTTTTATTAAAATGATGAAATCGTTGAGTGTTGAACATGTGAAGTAGACAAAGATATGAAGGGCTGTCCGAAGTACGCCATACTCTACTGGCGGCTAGGTACAAAGAAGACTCTGCAGTGAGAAAAACCAGGATGAGGAGTACTTGCTGTTGCGCTGGCAACCCTAACCCTACGATAATGATGATGGAGATGAGTACAGGCTTAGCTAGGCGCAGGCAAATACGAGTTGGTTGAGTTCGGGTGCATGTGGAACTAACATTCTCGAGAGGTCTTTCAAGTGTGTGCAATCCGGCAAAAACTATGAAGCCGATGCGGACGCTGCCTTTGAGTGGGAGTCGGAGCGGTGGCAAAAATCGCTGACTGAATGCAAACAAACATAATTGGATTTCTCTAGTTGGTGCAGCGCAGCTACCCTTTCCGGCAGGCACACAAACATACGTAAACCAAGCACCCCCTCTCTGTTAGTTTTTATTTCAATTTCAGCCCTTGGTCCGTCTGGCTGCCTGTCTGTTAACAATTTTTCGCTTTGAATATATAGACATATTGCACAAAATCTGCAGATGAAACATATGTATACACAGAGAAAAAAAGCACACTAAGGAAGCCATGCCAATTTATAAACATGTGTTTACATTTTTTCACTTATGGACTTTTCTAATTAACACTTTTAGCTCACTTTCTTAACGGCTTGGATATGGAGGAAGCGGAATTCTCTTTACCTTGTTTAGGAATCGAACTCAGAATATTTCAAAAATATCTATATCGATATTTTTGGCGATATTGATAAAGTATCATTTCGATATAAATATGTTGATGTCAAAAGCACCTATATTATCGATACTTTTCAATGAAAACCTGGATCCTAACAATGAACAGGTCCATTGAAGTAATAGAAGCGTTATTTGACGCGTAATCCTCTACTTATGTCCGCTTTGCTTCATTTTCCGTTTATAAATATTAGAAGATTTTAAATATAAATGTAACATTAGAGAATCTGGAGATTGAACATGTCCGAGCCCATTCATGCCCTTTTATAGTCTTACTTGTATGGGCCAAAAAACCGTACAAAGCGTATAGCAGAAACGAAATCTACGGTCAATTCTAAGCCAATTTCACCAAGAAACCTTGGGTCTAAAATGAATTCCTAGTCGGCGGAAATCGACTTCAAATATTTATGTAACATATTCCCAAAAATCAAGTTAGAAAGTCGGTAAAGTCCGACTATAACATGTTCTGTATACCCCAGAACTTGCATTTATCGATAAATTTTATATAGAGACCACACAAATATGAAAAAGGTGTCATAAAATGAGCCCAGTGCTGCCCATCAACGTTGAACCGATGCTTCCCATCAAAATTTTTTGTTTTTCGTATAACTCCGCTATCGTTCATCCGATCTTAATATTTCCTTTGGCGAATCGATAAATAAGCATGATTACAAAATATCTCTAGAAGGTACCAACCATCTATCTGCAAAACTGTAGAAGATTTGAGTTTTTTTCTGAATTGCGTGGTCGAAAGGGGGCGTAGGTTAGGTTAGGTTGCGATGGCTGAGAGCGACGAGCCGCTCTCCCACTTAGGCCACTTTGGGCCCATTGCGATGCCATATTATTCCCTATAATCCTTTTAATACTGAGGTGGGTCCTCGTTACTGAACCATTGTGTGGACAGAATAAATTTGAGTAGAGCTGGGATCTCTAGCCCGGATGTCTCCGAGAGGTTGGTAGTAGAGGTTGACCAAGTGTCCTGAGTCTCCTTCTACTCAGGCGGGGCAATGGCACAAAAGGTGTTGTACCGATTCCTCCTCTCTTCGTGTCCGCAACTTCTGCAAAAGTCGTGGTAAATGACGCCTAGGCGTTCTGCGTGTCTGCCAATGAGACAGTGACCTGTAAGGGTTCCTACCAGAAGTGCTATGTGGTTTCTTCTGTGACGTAAAAGTGTGTTAGTACGTTTTTGGTCGAATGTTGGCCACGTAAGCCTCGCTACTGCACAGGAAGAAAGGTTTTTCCACCGGTTCGTAGCGAGACGAAGTGTTTCTGCTTTTTTATGAAGTTTATATGTCGCCATAGGCATTCCTATCGTGCTCCTCTCTGAAAGGAGCTCGATGGTGGTTCCTATTCTGGCCAGTTTGTCCGCAGACTCGTTACCTTCTATGTTGCGGTGTCCAGGTACCCATATCAGGTGTATACTAAAATGTCGTGCGATCTCGTTGAGAGATAAGCGACATTTAGTAAGTGTTTTAGCATTGTTGGTGTGTGAGTCAAGTGCTTTAAGGGCGGCTTGACTATCTGAGTATATAAATACATTTCCTTCCTTGACCGTGAGTGTGCTAAGGTAGGTGGCAGCTTCCTGGATAGCTACCACTTCCGCTTGGTACACACTACAGTGGTCAGGAAGGCGGAACGATAAGTTCAAATCTAGGTTGGGAGAGAAAACTCCCCCCTCCTACTTTTTCGTCGAGCTTAGAACCATCGGTGTAGATGTTAATGGCGTTAGCTCTGCTGTGGGGCAGGTTGTCCCAATCGTTTCGGCTTGGGAATAGACGTCGTAACATTTGTCGAACGTCGTTTGTGGTATACAGTAGTCTGTAATTAATGGTATACCCGTTTGGTCTTCGAGTATGGAGGCGGCCCCGAGTGCCCCTGTTCCAGGTATCGGATCTCGTAGCTTAAGGCTGTTGTGTAGCCATTTGTTAGCTACGGGCTAGTGGTAGAAGGTGAAGAATAGTATTTAACGCTTCCGTTGGTGTCGTTCGGAGACCGCTATTCAAATAGCCAATGAACAATGGATGGGGAAAAACCCCACGCGGCCAAGGCCTTTTACAAGGAAAAGAGCCGGGGCGTAGCAAGCTTGAGAACCGTTCATCCGATCTTTATCATTTCTTCGGCAAATCGATTTATTTTGCTAATTACTAACTATCTCAAAACTGTAGGAGATACAACGTTTTCTCCAAATTGCGGGGGCGGGAGGGGGCGTGGCCAAAATTTGAAACAAACTTGATTTGCGTGCGGATAAAAGAAGCATTTGTCCCATACATGTCAAACCTCTATCTCTTACCATCTCTGAGATCTAGGTGTTCATACAGACAAACTGACAAACGGACATGTCTATACCGACTCGGCTGTTGATGCTGATCAAGAATATATATACTTTTTGTGGTCGGAAATGATTCCTTCTGCCTGTTACTTACATTTGCACGACTTTAGTATATCCTTTTTACTCTACATGTAACGGGTAAAAATATCGCCAAAAAATATTCGATTTCCGATATATCGCCTCGGAAAAATATACTATAATGATATCAGCAATTTTGGGCCAAAATATCGATACTTCGATATATTGATAATATTTTCGACAACCCTACTCTGAGCACCGCTAATTTTAGAACGTAGTATTTTTCTCAGTGCAATTACAATTGTGTGTATCGTTGGAAAGCGGCACGACTGTTGCCTACCTATTGGCGTCGAGGGCGCACATTTTCATTTGTGTTTATGCAATTTGTTTGTTTGCCAGCTGGAAAATTCAATGCATTGAATACGCTATCCAAAGATCGATCAATGGCACATTCTCATTTGAGGAAATAGAAACGAATTTGGTTATTATTTCTCTGTTTCAATTTGAAAATTATATTTGCGGTTTGGATTTCCAGGGCTTTCCGTTTGATGGACGACGACGGCAACAAAGCCATTAACAAGGAAGAATTTAAGGCCGGAATCCACCAAATGGGTCTAGAGCTGAGCGACTCCGACATTGACGACATGTTCAATAGGTAGGTGAAGTTGAACATAGTTAAGTTAATGGTTTGTTCAATAATTCGATTTCAGCTTTGATACGGATGGCAATGGAAGCATAAATATGACGGAATTCCTTTTGAAGCTCAGAGTAAGTCTCAAGCTGGAAAGCTGGAATTTTCAAATTTAAATTTTATCTATTGTTTTTCTTTAGCCCCCCATGAACAACAGTCGCATGACCAGCATTGAAAAGGCCTTCGAAAAAATGGACAGAAATCACGATAACGTAATCACGCTCGACGACTTGAAGACAACCTACTCTGTGCTTGAGCATCCCAAGTATCTCAGTGGCGAGATGTCGGATACTGAAATATATACTGCATTCTTGAAGAACTTTGAAGCTGGGGCACCAAATCCCAATGGCCTCGTAACCAAAGAGGAGTTTATTAACTACTACGCCACTATAAGCGCATCCATTGACAACGATGCCTATTTTGACTTGGTCATGCGTCGCGCCTATAAACTCTAAGTTACGCCAATGCTCCAATAATTTCTGGCGGCTAACAAATTTGGCCAACTATTTTCGTTACTGCATACTAAATAATTTAGATTCAGCTTCAATTAATAATACAGTAAATTCAAAATAAAATACAAATTATAAATAATCGTGTGTATGTATTTTTTTTTAAATCTTTCAAAAAGAATCATTGTTAGGAGTCCATCCATCCTCGTTAGTCAAAACTTTAGGGAGAGCTGGCGATGTCGCTCAGTACTGGATGAAAGGAAACTCGCTGGAGAAAGCAATTGCCGAAAAGTGGCAGTCATAATTCATTCAACAGGTCATCAATAACTGATTAAGTAGTTAGGGTATTCACCAACCTTAGGAAAATCATATTTGGCAAACTGGCGGCCCCTTTCCTTTGTGGTAAAACAGTTGAGAGTCAAAGCATAATCGTAAATCAAAATAAAAGTGCACTTTGTTGAAAAATAAGCACTGTTTTAGCGAAGATTCATAAAATAGAATGCATCGATGGTAAGTGTAAGCAGCACGAAGAAATATGAATACATAAAAAATGTGGTATGGCATGGTGCAGTCGGCAGATGGGCGAGCTTATGGAGAATTTAACTGCAATTGCATGCTTTCGGCGAGGAACAAACTTTTCTGTGCCCAAATTTGTCGTCTGGCAAATCAATGTGTTATCATCTTCTATTATGGTCGCTTTTTCCAAATGCTTCGTGTCACTAAGAGTCAGTTCGATGACACGTCTACACTCGGAAAAAACCAAGCCGATCGTGCTTAATATTATATTAAGGGGGGGTATGTTTTTTTTTATTTTTTTCGAATGAACAATATGTTGAGAATATTGTGTGCAAATTTGAAGTCAATCCGAGTAAAACTAACGGAGTTACAGCGTTTCAAACGACCGGCCGTGCTACCTGATTGCTACCGTATGAAAAACTTTAAGTCGATTTTGCCGAAAACGTCTTTTTAAAAGCTCGTGTACATCAGAACTCAATATCTACTGAACCGATCCAAAAAAGTTTATACGCATTTTAAAGGTGATGAATTTCTCCAGGTAATCAGAAAAAGTTTTTTATACCCTTGGAGAGGGTATATTAAAATTGTTCAGATGTTTGTAACGCATAGAAGGAAGCATCTCCGACCACATAAAGTATATATATTCTTGATCAGCATGACGAGCTGAGTTGATTTAGCCATGTCCGTCTGTTTCTATGCTATCTCCTCCGTCAGTTTAAAAGCTATCTTAACCAAACTTTGCACGAAGTCTTTTGGTACAAATGCGCAGTACATTTGTCGGAATCGGCCGGATCGGATGACTATATCGTATAGCTGCCATAGGAACGATCGGTCGGGAAAGTAGTTCTAGTAAGAAAAACTTTTTTGTTTTCAAAATTTTGTCAAAATTTGGGTAATATATTGTATAGGTGCACTATAACAAACTGGCAAACTCCAAGGGTATATAAACTTCGGTCGAGCCAAAGTTAGCTTGCCCCTATTTTTGTTTATCTTTTTCTATTTTTGAATAATTCTAAATTCTAAATTCGCATTTTTCACTTCAAAAAGCTGTCAAAAAAAAAAATTAAAAAAACTCTTCCTGATTACCTCGAAAAATTCATCACCTTTAAAATGCGTACCTGCTTTTTTGGATCGGTTCAGTAGATTTGATGTACACCGCAAAACACCTTTTTTTCAAGGCACCTCTGGAGATTCACCGTTACCGGCTTATTTATCAATATTTTTATTTGAAAATTTTTTCTGACATACTTCAAAAGTTGTACAATAATATGTAATAAAGTTTATTAATTATTATCGACATCAATATGTCGACGCAAAAGAATCATAAAAGTATGCGTTTTTCTCGCCCTTAAAACCCAACCCGCGTCCACAGAAGCGATAAATTTTTATTTGCAATTTTTTCCAACATTTTTTTTTAATTCTTATTGTATAATTTTTATATAAAAATTTTTAAATAACAATTAAATTATAATTTTTTTATTTCAATTATAAAAAAACAATTAATTTAATTTTTTATAAAAAAAATTAAAAATTAATTGTTATACAAAAATTTTTATTTAACAATTATAAATTAATTGATATGAAAAATATTTATTATAAAAATTAAAATTAACAATTACTTTAAGATATCCTTCGTGCCAGTCGTAGGTCAAAAGTTTGGATGTAACTTTAATCTGAGGGTTCATATGTTTATATTCTAGTGCTAGATGGGCTAATACATCAATGGGCAATGGCGAAAATCGGTTAATTAGGAGAAAATTATTAAAATCGCCCCAATCTACTCTACTCTACTACTAATCAACAAAATTTTAGACAATTAGACCATATATGTTCCTCTAATAATATGTAGCTTTTGCTTTATTCTAATGCAGCCTGTACACCAACCGCCAAAACCAGTGAATCGATCTCAATTACTCTATATCAGAGGTCCGGAATAACTCTCAACACATATTTTCAAAGTGTTTCTCACTGAGATAAACACAAAAATCATAAGTAATGTCGGTTTCTCACTGAGTTTTATCATTTATTTTTGTGTTATTTGTGTTTTCTGTTAACCGAAAACATTTGAGAGAAAAATTTATCCATGATACAACTATATATATAATTCATAGCTGTTAAATTACGATTACGATTAGTAATCAATTACATTATTTTTGAAAAATAATTGTAATGATTATATAATCCTCTCGGTTAAAAATATTTGATTACTAATTGATTACTTTCAGAAATAATCAAAAATAATCGGGATTATTTAGGATTACCAAAAAATAATCAAGAATAATCAAAAATAATCAAAAAATAATTCGACTACTTTACAAGATTCTTTTTGATTATTTTTGATTATTTTTAAAAAAAAACATAGCCAGATTTGTGGCCCTCAACTGCCTACTAAACTGCCTACTTAAACAAGTCGGCAATGGCGTAGAGGTTAAGACCTGTGACTGGAAGTTAGTAAGTCCTAGGATCAAGTCCCAGTATGGGCATGTAATTTTTTTTTTTAAGTTTAGAATTTTGAAATAATAAATAATAAACACAGCAAGCAAAATATGTAATTATAATTAAGAGTGTGAGCAGTTGGCACTTTGCCAAAAGACGAGCCTTTTTTCAAATGTCAAAACGTAGCGAAAAATTCCCATTACGTGGGCACCTACGGGATGCATGTTGTGGACCAGCATCATTCACCTGTGCGCCGCTGGGTAAACGATGAAATGAAATGGAGAAACAATACATATTTTGCTTGCTGTGTTTAATAGCATAATCTGCTACACGAGATAATGCAATTACTTTAAAATTCTACATTACAAAAAAAAAAAAAATACATGCCCCCACACTGGGACTTGAACCTAGGACTCACTACCTTTCAGTCATAGGCCTTAAACTCTACGCCATTGCCGACTTGTTTAAGTAAGCAGTTTAGTAGGCAGCTGAGGGCCACAAATCTGGCTATGCCTTTTTTAAAAATTAATCAAAAATAATCAAAAAGAATCTTGTAAAGTAGTCGAATTATTTTTTGATTATTTTTTGGTAATCCTAAATAATCCCGATTATTTTTGATTATTTCTGAAAGTAATCAATTAGTAATCGTGTAAAACTGAAAATAGTCGTATTGTAATCATTATTTTGCCTTAAAAAAAAAAAAATAATCAAATATGTAATCATTACGATTAGTAATCATTACTTAACAGCTATGATATAATTGTATCATGAATTTATCTGTCTTTTAATAACATTTAAAAATAACATTTATGTGCCAAGTGTCTTTTAATAACAGTTAAAGTATAACAGAAAAACGAAAGTAAATAGAGATAAGTGAAATTTCTCTATTAGTTATGTAATGATAATTCACTTTGTAGATGTGATTGGGAATAATGTTTTATACCGGCGGTGGGCACGAAACTTAAGTTTGAGAGCAGCCCAACTACAAAAACAGTAAAAAGCTATAAAGCTATATATATACTATAAAATCGAGTTGGTTAGAACTTGAGAAAATGTGGGCACCAGTCCGAAAAACTTGGTTTCGAGATACATGAGTTTAAAGTTTAAAGTAATTTGAATATTGCTTGTTTTACCGAAGTCATTGGTAATCAAAAAAAAAGCTCTATACTATCTAAGGTATTTCGCATTTTTAAAAATCCAATTGGTATAAAATTTTTGAATATCTAAGCAAAAAAATAAAAAACACAAAAAAAATTGTTCTAGACCAGAAGAGGGCCTTAGAAGTCTTAAAAAAGACGCGTCGCTTTGACGTATATGGCGCATTTTATAGCAGAAGCAAGTCACTCCGAAGCAGTGCTGCCAGATTTTCCGAAGCAAAAATTGCTAGATTTGGGAAAAAAAGTTGCTAAAAATTATGTAAAAATGGCCAAAAATAATTGCTAAATCATTAAAATTTTCGTTTTCAACAAATATACATATTTATGTATTTTAAGAATAAAATAAAAATTACTCAAATTCAAAGGGAACATAGTTTTGTATGTTTTTTAACAATTATATCATTTGTATGTAGTTAAGGAATTTTATGTTATTATCTACAAAAAGCTTATTAAGAATTTTTGTAAAAATAATGTCAGTGTACTTGTCCAACAGAATACTAAAAGCGACGTTTCCGATATCGGTGCGTAAGTCGTCCATGAAATGCATTGCAAATGCATTTCTACATTTATTTATTTTATTTATTTTTGATGTAGGTTCACTTCGTTCTGCCTAATTTAATATTTGGAGCAGCTTTGCAAGCTGAAATCTGCTCCACACACAACTTAGACAAATGATCACTTGTCGCGATCGCCGTGTGTTGCGTAGGCATATTGCCGCTTCTTGTTCCTCTTTTTTTGTCGACTTTCGAACGAAAGGTTATTATCAAGGGGTACAAAAAAGCTGTGCGACCGTGGCCGATTTTCAATACGCACAAGTTGTGGTCGTATGTGGCTCAGTGGTTAGTGTGCTGGACTGCTGGGCGGGAGGTCGTGGGTTCGATCCCGCCTCTGAACATCTAATAATAAAAGTTTTTTTCTTTCTTGAGAAAATAGCTTTTACACATACGGTCACCTTCACCAGCTATTGGCGCCAGCTGTGAAGTGACTAGCCATGAAAAAGCAAATTCTCAAACTTTGCCGTTCGGATCCGGCGTTAAACTGTAGGTCCCTTTCTCTTGTGCGAAAAATTTAAAGCACACACGCCAAGAGATTGAGAGAAGCTTGGCTTGGCCCCGTTCGAGGAGCTGTATAGCCAACATTTACATTTTACAAGTTGCTCTCGTTGGACTAAGAATCCATTGCCTTAACTCCTCATTTTACTGCCAGGCATCACGAAATCTAGCTAACAAACTTTTGGCTTCTTAACCCAATCACAAAACACAGCAAAAGAGTGAGCAAACCGTTTCAAGTTGTTCATATAATCAAACCACTACAAGATCCGATATCCTTGGGAACGTAATTTGTGAGGTCGATTGCAAAAAGGTATAAAAAACGTCAAAAATGCTAAAGAAGAATAAAATATTGCTAGTTTTTTAAGAAAGTTGCTAAAATTGCTAAAGAAAAATTAAAAATTGCCAGATTAGTGGCTAATAGCATTTAAAAAAAAAAAGTTGCAAATTTTCTTAAAAGTTGCTAGATCTGGCAACTAAATTGCTAAAGTGGCAGCACTGCTCCGAAGGCACTGGGGTAATAAGATACCTTACGGCTAGTCTGGATAGTCCCGTCATGGCCGCCTTATGCGAATTCCAGAATATTAAGGGATAACTTTTCCATGATGTTTGTGGCAACCTAAAGTATAACTTCAGCCCGCTATTTTGTGACTCTTGGGCTTGCATAAAGTCAACACACGGGACATTTGGTCGTGCAAGCACTTGCTTTAAATACTTTTCCGCACAAATTACACTTAGCAGTGCCTTTTTTTATGTCACTCTAACTTGCTTTTATTAAATTTGAATCCATTTTCTGTCGCTTAAATGCACTTGCGCTCGCTACCCAGATCAAAGAGTAACCAACGCACAAATATCATAAAATATCCCAAAAAAAATCGATATTCGATATTTGGTCAAAAAAAAAAATCACGATATAAATATATCAGTTTTAAAAAATATCGATATATTTATATTTTGATATATTTTCGACAACCCCAGTTTGCAGGCTACATTAGAATAAAGCACGGGCCTGCAAAACACACACGCTCATGAATGTGCACTTTTTATACCCGTTACTCGTAGAGTTAAAAGGGTGTACTAAAGTCGTGCAAATGTATGTAACAGGCAGAAGGAATCATTTCCGACCATATAAAGTATTTATATTCTTGATCAGCATCAACAGCCGAGTCGATATAGACATGTCCGTCTGTCCGTCCGTCCGTCCGTCTGTATGAACACCTAGATCTCGGAGATGGTAAGATATAGAGGTTTGACATGTATGGGACAAATGCTTCTTTTATCTGCACGCAGATCAAGTTTATTTCATTTATTATTTATCTCCTACAGTTTTGAAGATAGACGGTTCGTACCTTCTACAGATAGTTAGTAATTAGCAAAATGAATCAAAGAAATGATAAAGATCGGATGAACGGTTCTCAAGTTATGAGCAAAAAAGTGAACCAAGCACCCCACCCCCCTCCCACCCTAAAAAATGTTGCATACTTTTTGGGTGGTCACCCTAGGGAACGCAGAAACACTGTTAAGCATGTTTTCTCATGAGTAACGGGTATATCGAAGTCGGTTAGAGCCGACTTTAATTTGGCTTATATACTGTCGGTGTATCGACGTCGCTACCGCAGAGTGATGTTGTATACACATAATATAGGAAAGTACCGGACTCTTGAACAAAGCAACAGCTTGAAGTTATCATTTTAGAGTTTATAGTACTTACTATAAGACAAACCTAAAATAATACAAGGTAAATGCACAAGAACAAAAAATCTTTTTGGCGCTTTGCTCTGTCAAGTCGGACATTACTATTCACTATTTGTAAACCATTATATCGAATTGTATGTTACCCAATTGTCATTAATGTTTGAGCAAACAAATTGTTTTTCAAAAACGGTAAACATATGTATTGATTTTGGTGATGAGGATGGTCAGAGATTAGTTTTTATTTAAATATTCTTAGTAGTACATTTATGGATTAATTTTCTACAATTTTGTTGGTGTAGTAGATTGTGGCGATTTTAAAAATTGTCTCTTAATTAACCGATTTTCGCCATTGCCCATTGATGTATTAGCCCATCAAGCACTAGAATATAAACATATGAACCCTCACATCAAAGTTACATCCAAACTTTTGTCCTACAATGTTTGGCACGAAGGATATCTTAAGGAAATTGTTATTTTTAATTTATATAATAAAAATTTTTCATATCAATTAATTTATAATTCATAAATAAAAATTTTTGTATAACAATTAATTTTTAATTTGTTTATAAAACAATTAACAATAACAATTAATTTTTATTTTTTTTATAAATTTTAATTTAAATTAATTTTTTTATAAAAATTTAAATTAATTGTTTTTTTTATAATTGAAATAAAAAAATTCTAATTTAATTGTTATTCAAAAATTTTTATATAAAAATTATACAATAACAGTTATATTATAATTTTTATATAAAAATTTTCAAACAGTTACGGTCCCTGATTATAATTATTATTAATGAAAATTAAAAGTCTAATAATAATTTTTTTTTAATTAACTTAAAAAACGATAGGCGCAAGAACCTTGCTGGTTGGGACATGTGCGATGGTTGGTTTTGCAGACTTCTTGCAACTCTCACTGCAGAATCTTGCCGGCAACAGTACGACAGCGTTGAGCATGATGAAGCAAAGATAATCCTGAGCATCAGCCAAAAAATAGAAACATTTTGTTTTAGTAACAATATTAAATAGAGTAACAGTTAAATACAGTTAGTTATTCGCGTATGTCTGCAACTGCATACATCAACACAAATTGCTCAACGCTAAAACACAAAATTCTACACAAATGAATGTCTTCTAAAGTACACTGGAAATAAACACAGCCCAATAGACAAAAAGTGACGTAAATGGAAATGAATTGGGCACACTTGACGGATGACTACATCGCAAAGATGGCTCTGCAATGGAACTTACAAGCACCCGGCAGAGAGGTAGCGAAAACGATTCCTTTTCCCTTTTCATACTTTTGCACTAACTATATTAAAATTTAAGCGTCTAATGCCGGGTTTTTTTGTGTCGTACTGTGTTATTATTCATTTTGAAAATGGTTTTGCCTACGAGTTTCATTGCCACAGCAAAACATACGAATGAGAAATTGTAATTCTTTTTTTTTTGGAAGTTTCGGACAAGAGCAAGCGGTTCGACACGTTAGACATCCATTAACTGAAAAAAAACTATTCGCTAAATTGCAAAATACTATTTAATTAAAATCAAAAACTCATTATTACATTTGGACAGAACTTACCATTGATTGGCGTTGTATTTACACATAGTAGTAGTAGTAGTAGTAGTATATATTTTATTTTCATTGATATCCATTAATGCGTATAGTTACAAAAATCTTAAAGTGACAAAATGTTTAAAATATTAAAGGATTTACAATGATTATAAAAAAATTGGCTGTTGCAAGTTGCCGTTAGCCAAATGTAGGTAACATTTTTATCAATTATGACTCATCGATTTTGATCTCTAATTACACGTCTCCAAAATCCTTTAAAAAATCCTGTCGATACTGCAGACACTTTTTAAGATAGGAAGTGAGCAAACGCCAATTGCTTTCGTTTAAGAGTTTGATCATTTCCTAGTCGGTCAGAGCATCTTTTTCCCAGTATAGGACCCTGAGTTCCTTTAGGATTGGATATATATATATATACATACTTTTCATGCCCAATAAAGCGTAAAATGGCGAAATTATAATATGATTAAATTCTCTCTTGGCATTGTCTTCAAGAGCACCCAAGAGTCTCTTGACTACAATATTAATCAAAAGGGAAAGCTATAGGCCTACAACTTGCCAAAGGATTGTTAGTGGAAATATAACAATGCATCTGCTATCTGACAACGCCATACGTTGTGTGTAGCTTTCAAAGGCGAAAACAAAGGCTATACATTCATAAGTTTTTTTTTGATACTGTAACAATTTTGGAGTTTCCTCTAGAATTTAACTGCACTATCATTTCCAGGTCAAATTGTCTTGTATAGCGACTATGTGGTTTGAAATGAATTCATAATTACAGCAAAAATATTCAATTTCGCCCTAAATTTCCTGCATAAATATACCCTGTTCCCATTAAAAATGGGAAAAAGGGGATCAAGAAGTTGTGCAAATGAATGTAACAGAGAGAAGGAAGCATCTCCGACCACACAAAGTATATATATTGTTGATCGGCATCGACAGCCAAGTCGATTTAGCCATGTCCGTCTGTCTGTCTGTATGAGATCCGAGCAAAAACACCGAAGATGTGTAAATAAGTGCGCCCGCCCATTTATTGAAATTATTTTTAAAATGAATGGTATTCAAAGCTATAGGAACCACATTACTTGGGACAGGATAGTTTGCTGTCGAGGCAATTGATTGTTTACAATAGGCTTTTGCTATGCAGTCATATTTCGCCCCGCTGGACGATGCAAAACTGATTGTTATCTGTTTATTCTGATTCTTACGGTACTTCTTTTTAAAGATCTAATGCATAAGTCAAGTTTGACATTTCTCTTCATTATTATCAGTGGAATAGAAATGTGAGGGTCAGCCAAGAGGTCAAAAGCAAAAGTTAAAAAGTAAATAAAAAAAATTAAAAAAATTATTTAAGAAAGAAATGTCAGTGAAACAATTACGATATATTACTTAAAATAGTATTATAATTAGACAGTGGATTTTGCATATTTGCATGTTTTGAACCGCATGTTCGATTTAAATTCTGATTGCACACATCTTATTTTTATTAAAGTATGATTTAAGTCCGCTAAAAACTCTTTTGCATAAATTGCACATTTGCATATTAAAATATGCACACCCTTCTTTCTTACATGAAGTGGTTAGGGAGTAGCGATACTGGGCAGCTTTCAAATGATGTTTCCTCTAGGCAACGTTTTTGGCAAAGAGGCCGAATGCCGGTTTGACCTATCTTATATACCCTTGAATGCTCCGGACGTTTAGAAATTGCCATCTTGAAAGTGCTTTCAACGCTTTCGCTGTACAATGATTGTCAAGTGAATCTTATCGCAGCCTTGCTCTTTAAATCTAATCGAGTACTTTTTCGCACTGTTGGCGCGCTATTCAAATTTAAAAAAATTTCTTTTGCTCCATGAATGACAAAATATTCACATTTTAAATCTCTACACTGAGAAAAAAATTATTCACTCTTAAATCAAGAGCATTCGTTCTCAAAAGTAGAGTAAGAGTGAAAATTCTTGATCCAAGAGCGATATTCTTGATCTAAGAGTGAATTTTTGATCCCGACATTCTTGACTCAAGAGTTTAGTACTTGGTCAAAGTACGAATAATTCTCAAAATAAAAGACTAAAATTAATAATTGAAGGGGGTGGGGGTTTGGGTGTGAGAGACATGACCGAGACCCCGGGACAACCCGTCCGACCGCGCTGCTCGCCACTCACCATCAGCCACCCCACCCACTTTTTTCTAAGATGTGATTGATTTTGAGTTAGTCACATAACAGATAAAAATTTTTTATTTTACTTACTTTACTGGGACTTGAACTCGGTACCTCGAAGACTGCAACCATACACAGTTGGACGAGCATCTTTACCGACTCGACTATTCTCGATAAGCTACAAGCAGCGGCTAAAGAATATTTATGAACCAGCGCGGTTGGTATTTGGCCAACCGCAACAGCTCGACCTTGGATCAAGTCCCCGCAGCAGCATTTATTTTTTTTTATTTTTTCCTTTTTTTTATTTTTATTTCATTTTATTTTTTAATGTGGTGTTTTAAACATTTTTATTATTATTTTTTTATTTTTTTTATTTTTTCTCTTGAAACTTCGCACATGGGTCATTCTTTTATAAACCGAACACCGAAAAAATTTTGTATTTTTCATTTCAATAAAAAAAAATCCGAAATTAGATCTCGACATGCCCACCAAAACGTAATTTGCGGTTTTGCACAAATTTTTTTGTTAATTTTATAAACAATTTCAAAAATCGTCAAAATCGAAAAAATGGAAAAAAAGGGTTTTTTAAAAACGTGATATCTCAGGTTTGGTTCATCGGACAGGTCTCAAGTTGATATCGATGGAAAGAATTTCACTGTATCTACTCAAATTATAATTTTGTAGATTTTTAAAAAATTTAATAATATTAAGTAATTGTTGCTAAAAATTACATATAATTTTTTCTGAGGATGTACTATCAAATGTTCTAAACATAACTTAAATTTTGGTGTTTTCAAAAAGATGGAGACTTTTATAGTTTAAAAGTTATGAATTTTTGAAGTTATAAACAAATTAAAAGATGCCCTTGAAAAAAGCTTCGCCTGCATGGCAGTTTTAAAGCTTTTTGATTGAAACTTGGCACGTGTGCCTTATATTTATCAAGCTTTTCAAAAATGTTAACATCAGGCGGATCGGATGAGTATATCATATAGCTGCCATACGAATGCTATGGTTAATTGAATTTTGTTGTGAATTAGGCTGGCCAGAGCTTGCAAAGTAATTTATAACACTACTAAATTCAGCATTTGTATGGCAGCTATATGATATACTCATCCGATCCGCCTGAAAAGCTTGATAAAAATAAAGCACTATTGCCAAGTTTCAATCACATGACTTTAAAACTGACTGCGTGAGAAATTTTTATTTAAGGGCTTCTTTTTAATTGTTAATAACTTCAAAAATTCATAACTTTTCAACTATAAAAGTCTGCATCTTTTTGAAAACACCAAAATTTAAGTTATATTTAGGACAATAAACTGTTTATTATTATAAATACTGTTTAAATTATAAATAATTTTTAGCAACATTTACTTAATATTTTTTAATTATTTTAAAATCTATAAAATTATAATTTAAGTAGATACAGTGAAAATCTTTCCATCGATATCAACTTAAGACCTATCCGATAAACAAATACTGAGATATCACGTTTTTAAAAAACCCTTTTTTTTCCATTTTTTCGTTTTTGACGATTTTTGAAATTGTTTATAAAATTAACAAAAAAATTTTTGTGCAAAACCGCAAATTACGTTTTGGTGGGCATGTCGAGATCTAATTTCGGATTTTTTTTTTATTGAAATGAAAAATAAAAAATTTTTTAGCTGTTCGGTCTATAAAAGAATGACCCACATTACAAACGAGACCAATTCTGGCTTAAGAGCAGAGACCGCCACCCTCGAAAAACAAAATTCGCCACCTGAGCAGAATATGTAACCCGTCGGAATGATAAAGTTCTAGTGAACAGGTTTACAATCGGAAGGCGATAGGTTTTGGACTTCTGCAGTAACCAATTTAAGCAACGCAACGATATGACGTTCTTGCATTAACATGAAAATGAACCTTCAAAACGATATTGCGACATATTCTCATATCACATGGCAAGCAGAAGAGATATCAGTACGAAAATTTTTGCACAAAATAGAACACAATATAGCGAATACTTCTGCATCAAGTCGAAAATCGTATTTTTTGAGTTATGCAAGTATTGAAGTAAGTGAGCGATTTATCACCAAATAGTCGTTTGTCAATATTTCTGAACAAAAATTCAAATTAACAAATTGAACCTGTCAAATTACATCATAGAAGGACAAAATTTTGTAAATATTTAGAGTTATTTGCTTTACTTTAACACCATCGTCAGAGATATATGACAAGTGTAAAGGCAGCTTAAGGCTTTAAAGCTTATCAGATGGCTATGATCTTGATTCTGGCTAACAACTTGCACACAGACACCGCAAATCAGCTCAGACGTTAGCATTTCCATGTCAGTTGAGCCGCCCCCTGGTTCTGCCACCCCCCAATTTCGTGTAGTTTTGGCCGAAATAATGCGCCATAATAATTTATTAAATTAAAGCCGCGTACTAATTAGCATAAAACTAATTAGATTACTTGTACATGTGAAGCCACAAAGCACAGCGCAACACCAAGCGAGCGGGAGGACTGGCAGCCGGGTGCGAGTGGGACGCGAATAGCGTTAGACCTGCGTGGCGTATGCGCAATCGTTTTTTGTGCTTTGGTCGCTTTTAATAAAAGTCATGTTTGCCAAAAAGTCACACACAGCCAGCAAACACAAAGCCGGCAAACAAATAAGCCTGATTAGCTCATGTATTTTCGGGTGGAAGCGGGGGAGCTGACACCGCGAAATGATACCATGGATGCCCGTGCCCACTCCCACTCCCCCCGGACCGTCTTTAGACTCAAATTGTATTTGGCAAATGCTGATGCCCCGCTAATTAGAAGCTTATTAAAGGCGCGGCAATTGGCAAACTCTAATTACATTCATTTCGCATCAATGATAAGAATGCGGCCTCTGATGAGGATGATACTGATGATGCGGCAGAGATGGGCAAACAAGACCCAGTAGCAAGTTCGGGCAATAATGTGAAGACATAATATCCCCCTTAATATCAGTGTCAGCACAGCAAACGGTTCGGGATGAGTATGCAGCCATGTAGACAATGTTAAAAGTTTGCTCAAGTAATTAAATCACTTCGATCTTTGCTAATTACAAGCCAAGAACATACAGCCATAACTACAAGTCGAGCATGTGTGCGTGTGCTTGTTAGACAAAGCCTGGCAATTCCGACATCCTCATCAGGGCGTGGGGCCAGGCAAGAACAACAACAAGAACGTTGACAAGTTACCTGCCAAATTAATGCAAACACGAGACGTGCGGCAGCCGGGAATATTAATTAACTAACTAGTCGGAATACTCACACAAGCACATGCACAGTTACAAGGGCAAGTACACTCAGAAAATAATCTTCCCTTAGAATCTGGGAAACTGATAACAAGGGTTGTGCAATAGCGAACGAACCAAAATTCATCATTGGAATGGCTTTATTTTGTGTGCAAAAAGCAACTTTTACTTTTCACAACAGTCGTGTTAATATACCCTTGCAAAGGGTATATACCCCTTGACAAGCTGAGTTGACATAGCCAAGTGATATAGCTCGTCTGTTCAACTGTTTGTATGCTATCTCTTTCGTAATTTTTAAAACTTTCTGGCTGGATCGGTTGCAAGGGTTTATATATGTATTTCGGTCGAGCCGAAGCAAGCTTTTCTTCATTTTTTTTCCAAAGGTGGAGTGGGATATAAATTGTTACACAAAAACTATTTCAAGAAATTTCTTAGTTTTTCAAACATTTGACCGTGGCCGCTTGCCTCTGGGGTGCCTGTAACATATCCAATGCTAGCTACAGAGGCATGGTCTTAAAAAGACTGAGAAATTAGCTGGACAAGAACAAGAAACTGAGGCAGAACGATCCGCCGAAGAAGCGAAACGAAGCAAATCTTTGTGAGCGGAGCCCCTCACAGGAATGGAGGATGTCCCAGAGGACGAAAAGCTCAACGGGAAATCTCCCTAGAGGATATGAAGGTTGTGGACGATGTGGAGCAGAGTTCCCCAGCGATAGCGCCGGGAGCACGAACCTATTTGCCGAATGCCAGCCGAAGTAATATTTCATTGTATGTTAGAGAGAGACACAGTCACGTTTTACCGCTCTTCCCATGGGGAACCCTGATGTAGAGCAACCCATAGTGTAATAATATAAAGTGACACCGCCAGCATCTCTTGAGGGCCAGTGTCAAAAAAAAGGGATAGCATATGGCTTGCTTTTATTTTGTGTTTGTTAAATTATTGCTTGTTTCTCGTAAGGAAATAAGGGTATACTAAGTCGTTTAGTAAATGTATGTAACAGGCAGAAGAAATCAAATTTCTGACCAAATAAAGTTATATATTCTTGATCAGCATCAACATCAGAGTCGATATAGACATTTGTCATTCGTCAGTAAAATCTTCAATACCGTCTCGTCCGTCCGTATGTTTGTATGAACACCTAGTTCTCAGCTTATGATGGTAGGAGATTTTGAGTTTTGACATAAGTTCGTACCTTCTAAAAGGTAGTCTTGTAATTAGTAATTAGCAGAAATGAATCATTTTGCCAAAGAAACTTTGATAATAGCTCGGATGAACGGTTCCCAATTTGTTATGTAGCAAAAAAGTGAACCAAGCTCCCCCTAACCTTCCACCCTAAAAAGTGTTCCATACTTAATTTGGATGGTCACCCTTGGAACGCAGGAACACTGTTAACCATGTTTTCTATTGAGTAACGGGTATATCGAAGTCGGTTAGAGCCGACTTTAACTTACGCTCTCGTTTTTTTCTTATGATGTAGCCAGCTACATATTCCAAAGCATCTTCAGTTAGTTGGTCCAAGTCGTTGTCAAATGACATGCTAAAATCGGCAAGTTCATCTGGTGGATCATTTTCGGTATCTTCATTGAACTCGTTAAAGGACTTATTGCCAGAGTAGTCCAAATTTAACCACGGTACTTGGTCTGCTGCAACGTGTCCCGTGGCACTAAGAATCTCAGTATTTTTAGCTAAATGTGCGAAACAAATTTTTTTTTAAATGACAACGCTAAAGTATGCAAATAACACAAAAAAAGCTTACTTTTCAACATTATTAACTTCTACACAAACACGTGGACGTCACAAAAGTATCATACTAAACAATTAAACAATCAAGATAAAGGATAAAAGGAACATAGGTTCTTGATAATTACACTAGTTTACAGCCAAAAAGACCCATTTCAACTGAAAATTTTTTTTAGTGTAGTTTGGAATGGTGATCTCAAAAATCAATTTCAAAAATTTTTTCATGGCTCCGTTTTTGAAATATAATTTTTTTTTATTTTTTGGTAGGGGCACTCACATTTTAAGCCATATCTCACTTTATAATTGTCAGATAGAGTCAAGCAAGATAAGAATCGAAAGGTTATTTCGCTGCCGGTAATCAAGTAGAACATTGTTTTTAAATCGGTTCATTAGTTTGACTACAATATCCAAAAATATTTCGAAAAAATCGATTTTTTGCTCAAAAATTCATTTTTGGTCGCCTAGAAAAAATATTAAAAAATCCAAAAAAACTATTTTTATATTTTCTACATAAGAACCGCACTTCTACGAAGAAAAACAGATATCGATGATCAAAATCTGTGAACAAACACAGGAGCTGTAAGCAATTTAGTGCAAAAAAAATGTGATATTTTCCTGAATATTTTAAAAAAAATTTTCGTTTGCTTCGACTTTTGTTCCGTTTTTAACTTTTATTTTTGTTCTGGCTTTTCGTTCACTTCATAATTTGACCAAAAAACGAAGAAAAGTACAATGTTAATTTTTGGAAACACGCAATATACTCAAATTTGACTGTTAGTTCCTCTACTCAATTTGATCCATCTATGGTACGTGTTTCACGATTTTCCTCACCAATACCTTATTTTCTTCGTAAAAGTGCGATTCTTAAGTAGAAAAATAAAAATAATTTTTTGTATTTTTTATATTTTTCTAGTCGTTTAAAAAATGAAATTTCTTGGATTTTCGAGCAAATAATCGATTTTTTTAAATATTCTTGGTTGTTGAATTCAAACTACTGAACCGATTTAAAAACAATGCTCCACGCAATTTTTGGCAGCTCCATTACCTTTCGATTTATTTCTTACTTGACTCTATCTGACAATTATGAACTGAGATATGGCTTAAAATGTAAGAGTACCTACCAAAAAAATTTAAAAAATTTATATTTAAAAAATGGAGCCAGAAAAAATTTTTGAAATCGATTTTTAGATCACCATTCCAAACTATACTAAGAAAAATTTTCAGCTGAAATGGGTCATTTTTTTTTTCATTTTTGTAAACTAGTGTTACCCAATATATACTTTCGTAGCCTATACTTAAACTGTAATGGGCTAGGGTGATCATTCAATCCGCCTTTAGCCCTCATTGCGCCGAAAAATTGCTCCAAAAGGTCCTGGTTAAGCCTACTAGTTAAAATATACTCAAGCTTATATTTATCAACCAGATAAATAAATAAGCCATCAACGGATGCGTTGTTGACTGTTATGCCCTTTTGAAATGGCGCCATTTTGGTGGATTGGGGTAAAATTTGGGAGCTCATAAGGCTTGACATATTTAGCAATAAGCCTCTCTGCAGATCTATAAGTTTCCCATAAGGCATTGCAGTGGGTGTAATATGGTTAGTAGTGAGTTTGCTGTTAAAAAGGTCGAACCAATCGTTTGTTAATTCAATAAAGTCAGCAGTTTCACAGGCTTTATAAACGTCAAGGCCCAACGCGTAGCAGCGTCTTATTGCACTTGCAGTTGTTTTTGAAAAAAGCTGCGTAGCTAGCTTAACCTTTTGCCTGCCTACTGAACGAACACATAAATGCTCCTCGGTCACCTTATAAGCAATTGACAAATCTGACGACGAAGTGTGGTTTAAGACCTGCTTTACTGTCTGTGGGGTTATAATGTTCCCATTTACGCAAAGTCCAGTATCCAGAAAATGGTTGCGGATTAGCTTGATCAGGTGGGGCACGTCAGCAAATACAAAAGTTTTAAGTTCAGCATTTGCTGGATGTTGAAACCAAGGCTTGTCTGAAAAAAATTATCGTACATGTTATTTGTTAGTTTAAATATTATTATTGCAGTTTTACATCAATCGCACTTACTGTCAGTTATTCCAAGATCCTTCCACAATTTTTGGTTTCCAGGTCCTAAGTCGGAAACAATTGCCACTACTGAATATCCCGCTTGGTATAATTTGCCAATTATATTGTGAAGCTTTGGCACGTCCATGCGGCAGTGGAAGTCAAAGAAAACGGGCTGCTTCCACGATTTTTTCAATCCTCGAGCCATCGCGACTTGAACATAATTAGAGGGCTCGTACACAATTTCTGATGATGAGCCATACTCATATGTCGAAGCAACTTTCAATTCATCAAAGAGAAGCACACACAATTTTTCGTCCTCGCTTAGCTCGATGTATTGTTTCATAAGCCCGATGACAGCATCCAAAGTTCCAGCCTCTATATTTATTTTTTTGCATCCACCTTTGGAGTGTTGTGAGGCTACGCAAAGGGAACCCCTTTGCGTACAAATGATTGTATGCTCGAGGACCAGCAGCATGCAGACATAAGCCGTTTGAAATGTCTTCTGAACTCCATAAAACCTTTTTTCCGTTTTTCAATTTTCTTATCTGGTTCTTCGTGAAAATAGTCGAAAGGGCATTTTCTAGGACTTTGCACCTTTCCAATTCTTCCTTAAGCTCCCTGTTTTCCGTTTCGAGATCTTTTACTTGGCTTTTTAATCTGAATATCTCCAGATGTGCAGCAGACAGTATAGTTTCCGGTCTTTAATATATAAACATAAATAGAATAAATAAACATGCATACAAACAAATTAGTATTTTATACGTACTCTGTTTGCAAACCGCAGTGTTTATAATTGCTATCAGGTGATGATTCTGTTTCACGAACTACAATTTTTTTGGTACGGCATTTGGCATTAATTGTCGGCCTTTAGGTGCTTTATCTTTAGACGTAGTCGTTTTCCAGTCGACCGCTTCAAAATGATTTTCGCAAACTCTAGTATTTTCATTAATACAAATGCCTAAAGACTCTTCCCACGTCTTTTGGAACACGAATGAGCTTTACGTTGCTTCGCGCAAACGATTTGCGGCAAATTACACAGTTACTTGACATTTTACACTAAAACCAGCAAAAAATCAAAAACAACACAGTTACACATACATACAAAAACACAGAAAAATTTGTCAGCACCCAACCTTTCGCTTCAAGCATTCACAACAAACTGAATCACTGGCCCTACAAACAGAGAGACCTGCCACTCTCTCGGTGTCACCTACTATTATTCCACCATGGAGCAACCCATGTCCTTACATGAGCTAACCTCAGAACTCGCGCTATAAGAGGTCGAAGAAGCAGAGACCACTATGGTGCTCGAAGTCCAGCAGCGCTATGATGACTCCCTAAAATTAGTCAGCTGTTCGCTCTAACTGACGCTCTCTGAGTGCATTTGCGAACAAGCCCGTCTCGCTCTAACCACTGTGATTTTAGTCTTGCGGTATTTCCGCAAGCTTGTCTTTGCAAGCGCGTAGTTCTAGTTGTATTCGTCGCATCGGTTCACGCTAGAGCTTTTTGGAAAGCTCTTTTCAAGCGCTAACACGTGTTTGATTTATTGTTGTTTGTTTTTAGTCGTTCGTGAGTTATAGCGTCGCAAACATGGAGCAAAATAAAGAGAAAATACGGCATATTTAACAGTACTACTACGATAAAGGCAAAAATGCATCTCATGCTGCCAATAAAATTTGTGCAGTTTATGGACCCGATACAGTTTCCATTTCCACCGCACAACGATGGTTTCAACGTTTTCGTTCTGGTGCAGAGGTGATCGAAGATGCGCCACGGTCCGGAAGGCCTGTCGTCGAAAATTGCGATAAAATCGCTGAATTGATCGAAAGAGACCGGCATAGTAGCAGCCGTAGCATTGGCCAAGAGCTGGGCATGAGTCATCAAACCGTTATAAACCATTTGAAGAAGCTTGGATTCAAAAAGAAGCTCGATGTATGGGTGCCACACGACTTGACGCAAAAAACATTTTTGCCCGTATGGATGCATGCGAATCGCTTCTGAATCGGAACAAAATCGACCCGTTTTTGAAGCGGATGGTGACTGGCGATGACAACGTGAAGCGCAAACGGTCGTGGTCGAAAAGCGGTGAAGCTGCCCAGACGGTGGCCAAGCCTGGATTGACGGCCAGGAAGGTTCTTCTGTGTGTTTGGTGGGATTGGCAGGGAATCATCCACAATGAGCTGCTCCCCTATAGCCAAACGCTCAATTCGGACCTGTACTGCCAACAACTGGACCGCTTGAATGCAGCACTCATGCAGAAGAGGCCATCTTTGATCGACAAAGGCCGAATTGTCTTCCATCAGGACAACGCCAGGCCACACACATCTTTGGTGACGCGCCAGAAGCTCCGGGAGCTCGGATTGGAGGTTCTTTTGCATCCCACCTATTTCTGTCCATGGCGAACGAGCTTGGTAGTCGGAAGTTGGCCACAAGAGAGTCCTGTGAAAATTGGCTCTCCGAGTTTTTGCCAATAGGGAAGCGAGCTTCTATAAGAGGGGCATTATGAAGTTGGCATCTCGTTGGGAACTCGTCATCGAACAAAACGGCGCATATTTGACTTAAATCGCATTATTATACCCAATTTAATGAACAATTGAAAATTCAATAAAAAATACCGCAAGACTTTATATACGGACGGTATGAATCTCAATGCGGACTATCGCTTATCACCCCTACCCCTCACAATTGAGAGGCAGTGTACATTTTATCTCTAATACTCATTGCTCCATGATATATGGACCTGGAGCCTATTAAAACGTTCGATGATTCAAGCTCAAATATGATATTATCAAGCCTCCAAACTTTAAACTTCTATGTATGATTAAAATGTTTTAAGGCCAAATTCTCATCTTCTACTTACATCCATATGACACATAAACCTACAAATAGCAGGAAGAAGAAAAATAGGCACTAAGTTTGTTTAAATTTAAGTACGTACATCTTTTCTAAGTTAGCGAAGAACAAAAGTATTCCTGAATCCCGGTTCGAACCCGAACCTAGGCTCAGCGACCTTCCGAATGGTTCAAAATGTGTCGAAATTTAAAATGTTCAAAGTATAAATAAACATGTTTTTGAATTGTTGACAATGGGCGTATTCAGCACATAATTCCGATTTACGTTTTGTGATTCATGATTGCCCATTATACCTGCTGAATACAGTGATTGCCGATTGGGATTGGAAAATTTGACAATCATATTTTCTGAATAGAAATCGAAGAAAACGTATGATTGGTTAACGATTGCGGGGTCAGCCTACCTTTGTTAAGACATTCATATACAATTTCCAAGTTAACAAATCCATAAATATTGCAAATTTTTTGTGAGCCAACGGATATCTTAAAGTCTGCAATCAAATTTATTCAGCAGAAACTCATCAGCAATAGCAAATCGTAAATCGATAATCGCTATTTGGAACTATCTGCTGAATACGCCCAATGTTAGTATTAGAAACACAATTTGTTTGAAAGTGTTCCAATCGCCTGTGTTGTTAATCAATGTTTGTTATTTTGACAAAAATTTTATAGAACACTGTTCAAAACATTTTGAACTTTTTTAATAAAAACGAGAGCGTAAGTTAAAGTTGGCTCTAACCCACTTTGAAATACCCGTTACTCATGAAAAAAAAGTTTTAACAGTGTTCCTGCGTTCCTTAGGGTGACTATACAAAAAGTATGCAACATTTTTATAGGGTGGGTAGCGGGCCGGCTTGGTTTACATTTTTGCTCATAACTTTAGACCCGTTCATCCGATCTTTGTAATTTTTTCGGCAAATCGATTCATTTTGCTAATAACTAACTATCTCTGGAAGGTACGAATTACTTTAAAAAAAAATTAATAAATAAAACGAATAAATTAATTTTATCCAAATTGCGAGGGTGGGAGGGGGCGTGGCCAAAATTTGAAACAAACTTGATCTGCGTGGAGATAAAAGAAGCATTTGTCCCATACATGTCAAACCTCTATCTCTTACCATCTCTGAGATCTAGGTGTTCATACAGACAGACGGTCATGTCTATATCGACTCGGCTGTTGATGCTGATCAAGAATATATATACTTTAAATGGTCGGAAATGATTCCTTCTGCCTGTTACATACATTTGCACAACTTTAGTATATCCTTTTAACTCTACGAGTAAAGGGTATAATAATACAAAAATCAATTGGGGTGTTGAACAACCCGCGTAAAAGTGTAAAGCAAATAAAGCGTAAACTCAAAAAAAAGTTTACGCCACAACAACAAAACACATGCCAGTAAATGTTTACGCTCTTTTTGCTGCCCTGAGGATCGTATGTTAACAAAATCCGCGTAAAAGTGTAAAGAGAGTAAAGTGTTGAAGTGTTGTAAAATCATTCAAAGTAACGACAAAAAGTAATCGGGTACTCTTCAAAATACTGCGGTCACCCCTAGAATAATTAAATTTTTTTGTCAGTTTAACTGCATCTGGCCAACAAATCAATTGAGACATCTTCCCCAAAATAGCTGTCTGTAGCTACACCTCAAGAGCCGTCATCACCTACTGTAAAAATTGTTGTAGTTTCACTTATTGATGCAGCTTCCCCAAACTACCCCAAACAGAAAAGTGCTCCCTGTAACTCAAGTTCCACTTGGGGTCGAAATGCATTCGACAAAAACCATGGGGCCGCACAGACCCATTGGTCATTGAAAAATGGTAGCTCATTGGTTCGCCAGTTGACTCATTTGGGCACACAGTTTCTAACTTGGATTACCTCGCCGCCAGCATGCAACTGCTTGTAAGAACCTCCATAACGTCGTCTACCACTTCATCGACATTATCACTGGTTGTTTCTCAAGATTTTTTGTATATTCATATTTCTTTATTTAGCTGATTTATACACCAACAATCAATGCTGTAGAAAATACGAATTTAACTTTGACACACACAAGCAACAGAAAAACTCACAGCTTGTCAAAAACTTCTGATTTACTCGGCAGTCTCAAAAATTACGAGGGCAAACCGACTTTAGTCAGGGCCTGCTCAATAGCTGCATTTGTTCGCGTAAATTTTGTTGGACACATTTACTTTTTTACGCGGGCTGTTGAACACCCTAAATGTTTAGTAAATTTTGTGTTATTTACGAACCCTACCCGAACCCAAAAAGTTTCGAACTCCGGAGTAAACCCCTGCCGATTTCAAGTAGGTTTGCAGCCCTGGTGAAAAATATCAGTGTTCGTACACTAGAAGGTACCAGGCGTGCGTTGCTACGCCTCTTTTCAGTTCTACACACAAAAAAAAGAAGTCCAGTTTATCTAAACATTGCCCTCAATCAACTCTATTAGGGTGTTCAACAACCCGCGTGAAAGCGTAAAGCAAAAAGCGAAAACTCCAAAAGTTTACGCCACAACAACAAAACACATAAGAAAAAAATTACGCTATTTTTGCTGCCCTGGGGTATGTTTAAAAAAAATCAGCGTAAAAGTGTAAAAAGATTTAAGTGTTGAAGTGTTGTAAAATTATTCAAAGTATCGACAAAAAGTACTCGGTTTCTTGTCATTTTGAGATGTTTTTCTTCAAAATATGCGGTCACACCTAAAATAAATAAAACAGTAAATAAAAACACGCTGTTGAACACCCTACATATCTTGCAAAATTTGCGGGTTTTTGACATTTCGATCTTTACTGTCCATATATACACACTTTTTCATGATAATCTAAAATTATAAGATATTTGAAAATTTGGTAATTTCGCGATATTTTAGTCGGATTGATTAAAACCTTCCATTTACCTGTATTTATGTCAACCATAACTCATATACGAATTTTAGCAATTTGTAAACCGATTGAACGACCAATAGGTAAATTGGTAAATAGCAATCTTCAATTGCCAACCATTAAATCTTCGGTTTAATCCAAACGTCTTCTAGACAATCTAAGCCCTTTTTAGATTTATTGCAAATTTCGCGATTTTTTATAACCGATTGACCAACACCATTTCCTTGCCAGTCTTTAATTGGTAATTATAAAATTTTCATGACAATCTGAACTAATTATAAAATTTTGAGAATTTTTGAATTGTTTCAAGTAACAGCGTTGCAGTCGAGTGGTTCCAGTCCGAAATACCCTGTCCAATTGTCTAATTAAAACACACTTATAAACATACACACACGCACACAGTTTTGAAAATGTGAAATTAACTGGATCTGTGTGCGGTTTTAATATTGTACCTTGAGCTAACAGTGGCTGGTTGTGGCCCAGCGGTTAGTGTGCTGGTTTGCTGTGTGGTAGTCGTGGGTTTAGTCCCGACCATCCCGGTTAAAAAAGTTTTTTCTTTCTTAAGAAAACAGCTTTTACACATCCGGTCACCTTCACCAGCTATTGGCGCCTGCTGTGAAATAACAAGCCATGAAAAGCTCTTCAAACTTTGCCGTTCAGATTCGGCGTATAACTGTAGGTCCCTTTCCCTTGTGCCAAAAGTTAAAAGCACACACCCGAAGAGATTGAAAGATGCTTGGCTTGGCCCTTAGGGACTGTATATCCAATTTTACATTTACCTCTAGGCTCGAGCTAACAACACCTAAAAAACAGAAGAGGCTGAAGGTTGGAGATAAAATCAGTCAAATCATTTCCACAGGCAGTTTTTTTTTTGCTGCAGTCTTTGGACAAAGTCCATTAAAGGTAGAACAATCAGGTTCTTTCAGTGTAAATTCTTGTCTTCCTGCCCCGCACTACTCGGCGTGTTGGCAGTTGGCACTTACCACTGTGAAAATTCTTAGCAACATATTTTGCGACTTTGCCACCCAACTTGATCCTGCTGCTTGAGAATGTGTGTATGTGTCGGACCGCAGAATTATTTCGGCGTGCAGCGGCGCTTATGCAGAACTCACCTCTGCCGCTCCCACCGCTGCAGGGAGCGTATGATTAATGAACATTTCATTAGCGCCACTCTCATTACAGTTTGACTGCCACTCGACCCCGTGTCGGAGCTTCGACTTCGCTCTATTTGCATTTCAGCAGGTTGCCGAACGTGATCACAATATTATCTCTTCATCACCAGGGCCATGACTCACCCTCCTGGGACATGAAAACATTATGTTGGCACAAGAGAAAGAGTGAAGAGCCGCCAGCAATCCGCCTCTGTTACTTACCAGAGCTTGTCCATGTTCGAATCTTTTTTGCACGTAGTCCGTGTATTTGTGCCTCCCCACCTGACACATGCTGAGAAAGGGGGTCCTGGGGCCACGCACGGGTTGAGGTTTCGCTGCCTGGCCTCTCCACCATAAACTCACGTAGCTTTCGGTTCCCAGGCAACTGTGAAACTTAACGAGTTACAATGATTTTCGTGCTAATTAAAATGGTTTTTGCATTTAGTTTACCGCATTAGCATTTCGCTTAGCAGTTCCGCACACACACTCACACACCTGCCCACCGTTAGGCTATCCTTGTTAAATGTTTGCCTACGACAGCCATACCATATCTTTTGCCGTAGCCATCGCCGCATCCGTAGCTAAGGCTCTGCGACATAAATTACGCATACGCAGCATAAGCATCGCCTCTGAAGCGAAAACGTTGGCCAAAAAGTCTGTTTGTCAACTGACGCAGCTGCGCCTAATGAACTCGAGCTGCGGCCCAACACGTGCCCTTCTCCTCTCCTAGCAATCCATAGCCGTCGGTTTTTTGTCAACTGCAACTTTGGGTGTTTCCAGCAACATTGCTGCTGTAACTTAATGAGATGTTTGATATTTTGACAGCAAAGCATACAGAGATTGAACTCGTTAGTGGCTTTTAATTGGCAAAACTCGTATAAGGATATACTTGTCAGCAAACTGGCTTAGTATGTGGGTAGTTTGCAAATCTAGCCCGCAAATCCAGCTTGTTATAATTATAAAGTTGAACATATTTAAGTTGAAACTCTTTCGTAAAAGTCCACCCCAAATTATAAATTTTAGTGAACTGAATTTTATTTCGGCCAATGTGAAAGACTTTAGACTTTTTTCTTAAGCAGCTGGCTATCATGAGCGGTGAACCCTAATTTTTAAGCAATAGGAATTCTGCATCGAGCCCCAAAAAACAAAATCTTCTCCATGAAAATCGAGAAAGCAATGCCATTAGTCAAATTTGTTTCGAGCGCCTAGAAAGCATTTACTCGCGCTGCCTGGATCACGACACTAAAATCTTGCTACACACCGAGAAAAAATAGAGCATTTCACTAATGGATCGAGAGTGTTCGTTCTTAAAGCTACGGTAAGAGTGAAAATTCATGATCCAAGATACAATATTAACATTGTGTTGTAATTTGCAACGAAGACTGAAATACACACAGACAACGGGCAGCATAGCCATAGTTACACAGTTAACAATATTCGCAGTTGTATCCAAGATGAATTTACTATGAAGGTGACGTACTCAGCGTTGCTGCTCTCTTTCGAGGTTCCTTATTTGTTTGCTATATTTTTGTAGCAAATGTCTCTCAGAGCAGCAGTCAACTGTCTCAGAGTGAAGAGAGCGAGTTGAAAATAAAAAAATGGCCCCCGCCACTATGGAGCATGATATAACTTATATCATCTTCGCTGTAATCATCACCTTTATGGTAAATTTACCTTGACTGTACCGCTGACATCACACAACTGGTGTTCTGCTCTCATGAGAATCAAAACTGAAAGAGCGTGTTCAACGCTATTCTCTCAAAGCTTGATACAACTACATATCTGTATGTTTTACGTTTGCGTTTACTCACGCGCCGACTCTCTCGCTCTCTCGCGCTCTAAAAAAACGCTAATATGTGACTGTGGGTCTTTCTAACACACATTGAAGTATGACTTTAGCAAGCATTCGGTGTGAATTGACGAGTATGTTCGTGCCCCTGGGGCTATGGCTTCTCCTCACTCCCTTTGCCTATAAAAACAAAAAATTCAAGAGCGATTTGTGCTCAAATTATTCATGGGAGACTCCAAAGCGAAAATGACTGATCGTAAGTCATCATAGTCAGGTTCATAAACCAATAGCCGCAGCGTTTAATAGGACATGCGGCAAAACTTTACCTAGCTTGGTACGAACAACTGGAGCCTCTGAATCAGAAACGGTTGACGAGCGCTAACAACAGTGGCCGAGATGTTTAGTTTCAAATTGAAACTACCATTGCAAGTAGCCAGTTAAGTTTATGCGTTGGCGAAATACACTAAATAAATAAGTATATTAAATTTGTCCAGATAATTGTAATGCATGTACACTTATTAAAATCTAGAACGAATAATTTGAGTACGAACGCTCTTGAAAAAAAATCTAGTCGCACTTGAATTTTCAAGAACTTCGCTCTTGAAACGAGACAAATTCATTCTCAATGTGGTTCTAAAGGCAAGGGGAGTGAGGAAACGCAAACTTTGAGAGATTAACGTTGGCCGCGCTCTTTTTTAAAAGAGACAGCGCATGAGCAGTTTGTCATTGTCATTTGCGCGTGGCGCGCCGATAATTATGTTAAAGTTCAACATTAAGATAGGGCAAAAGTAAGTGATTAAACGTCTGTATAATTTAATAAAAATGTTTAAAACACCACATTAAAAAATAAAATGAAATACAAATACAAAAAAAGGGAAAAAATTAAAAAAAATTAATGCTGCTACGGGGATTTGCTCCACGGTCGAGCCGTTGCGGCTGGCCAAATACCAACCGCGCTGGTTCAAAAATATTTTTCCCTTTTTTAAAAATATTTGTCGAGCAGCGCGGTCGGTAAATAAAAATATTTATATAAATTTTGGATGGTGTGTCTCGGGGTCTCGGTCATGTCTCTCACACCCAAACCCCCCACCCCCTTCAATTATTAATTTTAGTCTTTTATTTTGAGAATTATTCGTACTTGGATCAAGTACTGAAACTCTTGAGTCAAGAATGTCGGGATCAAAAGTTCACTCTTGGATCAAGAATATCACTCTTGGATTAAGAATTTTCACTCTTACCCTACTTTTGAGAACGAATGCTCTTGATTTAAGAGTGAAGTTCTCTATTTTTTTTCTGAGTGTATATGCAGGTGTTCTTTATCGGCCAGTCGTCTGTCGTCGTAAGCTATCTCTTAAGTCAATTTAAAAGCTGCCTTTAAAGCTACCCAGTCTTGAAATGCATATAGGCTGTTTATTTTTCGGATCCGGCCAGATCGGTTGACGATATAGTTTCATATAAGGCTAAATCTTTTATAAACCGAACGATTTTAAAACTGAATTTTTTGATTTCAACAAAAAAATCCTAAATTAGATCTCGACATGCCCACGAAAATTCATTTTATAAACAATTTTAAAAATCGTGTGGCAGCTATTCGATCTGCGTGATGTTTACATTTTTGAAAAGCTTGATAAATATAAAGCACACGTGCCAAGTTTCAATCAAAATAATAGCTAATAACAAAACTAATATTGTGGCAAAGCTTTCTTTAATTGCATAAGTTTATTTATTTATAACTTCATAAATTAATACCTGTTGAACTATAATAGTCTCCATCTTTTCGAAAACACCAAAATTTAAGTTATTTTTAGAGCAATAAATTATATATGCTAAGAAGCTACATATATCATGGTGGTTAACACTGAGAAAAGATTATAAATATAAATATATCTAATATGGGGTTTTTTACTGTTCGGTTTATAAAAGAATGACCCATAAGCTTAGTCTTGCAAGAATTAGCCTTAAGGAAGGGGTCCTCGGCTTCAGCACCAGGGCTGCCAGTGATCGAAGTTGGCTTCCTTGCCTTATCCAACAGTCGAGCGTTTAGATGGTTGTGGACTCCTTTCCGCAACTATTTAACCCCAGTAGAGGCAATTTTAAGGTCATGCTCTCACTCCCCAATCTGATACTCTTTAATGTATAATTATCGTAAGAAAAAGTAAAAAAATACAGTTTTAACGGGAGCGAATAGCGTTTAAAGTTTTTGTATATAACTTATACGCAGTGTTAACATTCTCTACATATTACATACTCTGTACCTGGGGTAGAAGCAGAATGCAAGGCAGGTGCTGCGCTCATCTCTAAGTCTCTTTCTCTCTAAGATTGTGCGGTGTTAGTTGTGGAAGGGAAGGGGGTGGGGGAGGATGGTTTTCTTATTTGCTCAGCAAATAATTATATTTCTTCGGCAAATCGATACATTTTGCTAATTACTATCTCTAGAAGGTACGAATCGTCTATCATCAAAACTGAAGGACAAATAACGTTCTTTCCAAATTGCGGTGGCGGGAGGGGGCGTGGCAAAAATTAAAAACAAACTTGATCTGCCAGCAGAATAAGAGTAATTTGTCCCATACATGTCAAACCTCTATCTCTTACCATCTCTTATATCTGATTGTTCATACGGACGGAAGGACAGACGGACATGGCTATGTCGACTCGACTGTTGATGCTGATCAAGAATATATAGACTTTATAGGGTCGGAAATGTTTCTTTCTCCCTGTTACATACATTCGCACAACTTCATGATCCCCATTTTATCCATTTTTAATGGGTACAGGGTATGAAAAGCGCTCAGCGTTCTCCGAATTAATCTTGAGGTGACGCGTAAGCGTTTTCTATTCGATGAATCAAACTCAAAAATGCATATTTTTTACTGAAAACGAATAATTGAAAGATCGCGTGTACATGTCAGTTTATCACAACAGGCCCTAATAGTTTTTCCGGCTCGATAAGTGTCAAATTCATTATAAAATATGATCCGAAGCTAAGTCACTTAAAGGAACTAGCTATTTTCATCATGAAAGTACCACCAATTAGGTTTGACATCAGAACAAAGCTTTCCTGTGAGGACGGTCCGGTTCAAGTGTCTAACAACGTTCAAAAGAGTTTGTGTTTGAGAGATGATCTTAAGGACATTGTCGAGAACGTTAACACACTGTTGATTGCTGTTTAATTCACCATCACTGCCACGAAAAACGGCGGACTTCGAAAACTAAGGTTTGAACTAAATCCGTGGGTTCAGTGATTTCTAAAACTGGTCCTCGAACCAAATCTCATGCTTTATGAAGGGGTTTGCACCTTGTGCAGATCGTTTTCTTCCTCATCTACAGAAAGGCAGAAAACATGTGCCTCGCTTGTTGATTAGATTAAACTTTGAGACCAAAAATTCTTTTGAAACTAAATGAACCATTTGTATCGATGTTTGGCAACCAAACTTTATGAAACCGCCTCACTTAGGGCCATATCCAAGTAAAGTTGTACTTTAGAAATGGCTTACTTTACAGTTTCCAATAGCTTCTCTACCAAAAGTCACGTGTGAAAAAGTTTTGCACATATTCGGGCTAAAGTTATTCTGAGTCCACAATAAGCAAATACAAAATGCATCTAAGTATTTTCATACTTTTTATTACATGGCATTTTATTGCAGATTTTATCTTTCGCACACCGAACCAGCACACACACACACACATGTGCAATCAAATAATGGCAACTTGCATGCCGGACACGTGTAAAAGTTCACTTTTAAACACTTGTACACAAATTGTTGTTTTCGATTTTTGAAACGTTTTCGCTTTTGTTTTATGAATCACAGCCAAACTCCTTACATGTGCAGCTCGGCACAAATCCCCAGAGCGAGGGAAACTTTTTGTTTCGTATCGCCCACGTTTACTGTCAATAAAACTTTACTTGAGCTGGGAAAATAAAAAAAAGCAAATATCAAATGAAAACAGCATAGATTGTTGGTTGGAGTGGGTGTGTGCCGAATGGAAGTGTCTTATAAACCAGGACAATGCAATCATATTACACGTTACGCATACGCCCCATATTTCAGGAGTTGTGCCCTGTGCGAAAAACGGAGAACGAGACTCCAAAGGATTATGCAAAATTATGCAAGAATATCAAGAGTCGGAGGCGAAGTCCGCTCACATTAAATTAAAGTGCTTTCAATAAAGTCAAATCGTGACTCTTGCGCTAATGATGAGACGCCGTCGGCGTGCTGGTCCGTTAGCGCTTCTTTTTCGTGATCGACAAATTGACTTGAAGTTCCTTTTAGGGGCCTACCATGCCAATTGTACCGCCTGCCTAGTGTTTCATAATTTCAGGGGGAAGTGGGCCACCAGTTGAGTGAGCGGATGCCGCGCTAAAAGTGCACTCAGCTCAAAGACAAGCAGCGGAAATAGTTGCCGAATATGGGAGGAACTGCAGCAAATCCACACTGAGTACGTGCCAGGACGAGTCATGAGCCGACAATGACCCAAGACCGCGATGGGCCAACGAAAGCCGCAGCCAGACGGCCACCATTTATAGTGAATGGATTTGGATTTTCGGATTTGCGCACAAGATAATGGGACCGGGCCCGGGTCCGGGCCGGATCGTTGCATGCGAGCATTGGCGAGAGAGCTAAGCAGCTCGAATGCAACGGAAATAGTTTTGTGTGAGATTTATTACCACTCTGGAGAGTCATAAAACGGAAATTGTACACAAAATCCTTTCGGATGCTCGTTTAAGTTGGGCTCCGCCCCGCCCCTCCGCCGGGCCCCGCTGACCCGCTTGTGTGTGGATTTTTATGTGTTGTGTCATTTTTGTTTACCCGGCGCTGCCGTTTGCTTGTCCCCATGTTTATGTAAGTCATCGCTCCGCCCTCCACCTCCTCCTCCCGCCAGGCTTGGCATATCCTATTTTGAAATTATATTTTTGTGCACATTTTGTGGAATGCTTCTCGCTCTGCCCCTTGTTGGTCGCCTGATTTTCTGCTAACTAAAAACTCTTTGCTTTGCAATTTTAGTTTATTTATTTTATTTGCCACCCTGGCAAATGTCTTTGACTAGGGTCAACTGCATCGCATTGTACTAGACGGCCCCCGCTTCCGCGCAGGCCCTCCCCCCACCGCTCGCCATAAATTTCCATGGCATTCGCATTTGTCGCAGAGAGATTAAAATATCCACTTTACTGAATTGGTTTAAGGCGAATCCTTTTGTTTCGTGCAATATGGAAAGTGCAGGAAACTTTTAATAGGCAAGGCGAGCACACAGTGCACATTCAGTCCAAGCTCTTCTTGTTCGTAACCTGGCCAAAATCCCAAACTGTGTAGACAAATGGAAATTAAATTCAGTCGATGGCAAATTCATGGCAGTTTATTATAATTTTGCAAGCTACGCAAAAGTTAAGTCCAAAAAAAACAAGACCAAATTTTACGTTTCATTCATTTCAATTCCAAATCAGTTGTGGCCCCGCGTCCCCGCCCCCTCGCCCTCACGTTGCCAATGCCAAACAGTTCCCAGTAATTTGGCTTGGAACCAAAAACTCTGCAGTTCTCCGTCCCCGCACCGTCTGGCAGTCATTGGCTTTTTGATGACAACCCAAAGATATCGGTAGAAAAGTGGCCGGGCAAGTTACGCAGTGAAAACGCTTTTCTATGGCCATGGAGGAGCCATTACCATATATCTAACGGTAAACTACATAGACCCCACAGTTACCCCCGCCAAAAGCAGGAGAATTTGCAGCTCCTTTACGTCGCGCACTTTTGTCATCTTGCGTAAACAGCAGAAATGGAGTCGCATAGTTCGGCGAAGCGGACGGGCGGATTACTCTGCTCTCTAGGTGGCCTTTTTAATGCTAACATGCCTGCGCCTGGTCATTTTCATTTCCGTGGTTGACAAATTTTTGGCAACCGATTTTCTGCTTATTTGCCACAAAGGAAAACGACTTGAATGTGAGCTAGTGATGGACAATTCCGTGGACTCGGTGAATATTTGAAGATGAACGAAAATGCTCCAAGGACTTAGGAGTAGTTTCTACCCGTTAAACATTAAAATTTTTTTTGTTTTTTGTAAAACGTGGAAAATTATGAAAAAATTTCAATCTGGTTTTGATTTTAGCACTAATGTCGCGAAAACCAATTAACCGATTTGGATGAACTTTTTTCTGTCACAGATAAGACCTAGAATTTATTAGAAAAAGAAATATATAATCTAACTTTGGTTTGTCGTATACAAAAATCAGACTTTAAACTCCTTTTTTCGAAACCACTTTTTTTGACTGGCTCCGGAAAAATTATATTGTCCGATTGCCACATTTAGTAATTGTTTCACTCTCAATAAGCACCATTATCGCACCTGCCTCGGAGAATGGGTTTAAAAGAATAAAACTGATGAAATAATATGGAATATAGATTTGAAGAATATTTGTATTAGTAAGCTTAATCATGAATTGGCCCGCTGATCACAAAAATCGCCATAAAAATATCTATCGACGCGTTATCGAGATGTTATCGATAAACAATTTTATCGATTTTTCAGTAAAAACTATTCAATTTACTTTAAAGCAAGCCCTCAAATACAGAAATCGGAAATAAAGTGGAGTCTTCAAGAACTTTTCTGTGAAAATAGGTAAAAATTTAGTTTTCATTCAAGGGCCGCAGGGGCCTTTTTTCGACCTTTAAGTGTGTGATTTTAATAATATAGCTTAAACAAGACTAATAACATTTTATTTTAAACTCTTTCAAAATAAACTCCATCACTTTTTCCTTAAAGGGCACAGTACATCGCAAACCAAAGAAACTGTTTCGGAGAAGTTCCAAAACTTTTAGGAAATAAAAAATGATATTAAAAATAGGATTCTTGGAATTTATTTGGATTTCTGTTCCAACCGCATAGCATGCGTGAAACAACTTTATCAGGACGTGTCCAACATGGAAAAAAGATACCATGGTTAAAACCTGATGAGACTGACTACTGCTGGACGCTAATCTCCGAAGAAAATGTGCCCTATAAGAGAAATTCAAACAGGATTTCTTTTCGAACTTCTATTTCTGTAAATAAAAGATAAAGACAATGTTAAATAATGTAGCACATTCAATGCAAATTTTTATATATTGCATCCTATTCTTTATTTTTATTGCACTTAAATAGAGAATAAGACACTAGTTAAAACACTTTGTGGAAGACATTTCCATATTCAATATCATTGTAAATTGGCAACTTGATACCAGACGATTCGGTGGGAAGTATGATCTTTATTTCTTGTTGAATAGACCTTTCGATAGGCAAAAGCAACAATCAGTTAGATGATTGTTCTGCTCCCTCTAATGTCCTGGGACAATAAATGGCATCCGCATTTGTTTTCTTTGACAGAGAGGTTGAGGTTTAGGCGGCCACCACGGCGCATCAATCAAGAATTTGGTTTATGATAAAAAAATAAACTTTTGATTCCTTAAATTTGTTTAGATCATTAACATCGTTAGAAAACAAAAAAGTAATAAGAGATTAAGTGGGGGTTGTTAATATCTCGAAACCGCGTCGATAGATTTTTTTTATGTCTATTTTCGTGATCAGCGGGCCAATTTACTTTGGAAAAGTTGGTTTGGCGCTTTGGGGAAAAATGCTGTCGAGCAGTGTAATAACATAGCTGCTCATAAATATATCGCAAACAGATATAGCATATAAAAAATGGGAGGGATATAAAACTAAAGAACACTACCGACGCATTAAAATACTAAGAAAAACAGTATATGATTTAATCAAGACCGCTAAGAATACCAATTAGTCGGACAAATTTTGAAGTGAAAGAATGACCAGACAAACTTGGTGTGAGCTAAAAAGTTTTTTAATTGGCAAAGAAAGAAGTCAAAGTAAAATCCACACCGACATTAATGATCTCAAACTAAAGTTTGTAGACTCTGGTCTACCTGAAGCTACTTCCAACAGGTTCCTTGAAACTATACCAAATAAAAACTGTTATAGTAGGTTAAACTTGATATGCGTGAATCAGTGGATGTCCTTGAATCTGTTTTCAAAATTAGGTTAAATGCAATAGGAATAGATGATATAAATCCCAAATTTCCAAAGTTCTTCTTTAACAAATCCCTACCCATATATACAACGCAGTGCTTACTACATCGATATATTTTTATACCCGTTCCTCGTAGAGTAAAAAGGGTATACTAAAGTCGAATCAAACCGACCAAATAAAAAATACTGTAACCAAAAAATTTATTAAAATTCTATGCAGAAATTTCAAATTCCGACTCGATATTGACCAAACATACTTCGTCTTTCAGTTAAAACATCATATTTTCAATGTTTATTAATAAGCATTCTAATGAATAATACTAATTATTGACTAAAAGAACAAATTTTTGAATCCTTGGAACTTCAACGTGTTTTCAAAATGGATTATTTTGAGTTATGCCAGTATTGAAGTAAGTGAGCGATATGTTCTTGATCAGCATCAACAGCCGAGTCGATATAGCCATGTCCGTCTGTCCGTCTGTCTGTATGAACACCTAGATCTCAGAGATGGTAAGAGATAGAGGTTTGACATGTATGGGACAAATGATCTGCAGGCAGATCAAGTTTATTTCAAATTTTGGCCACGCCCCCTCCCGCCCTCGCAATTTGTAAAAAACGTTATGTCTCCTACATTTTTAAAGATAGACGATTTGTACCTTTAGTAATAGATAGTTAGTAATTGGCAAAATTAATCGATCTGCTGAAGAAATGATGAAGATCGGATGAACGGATCTCAAGTTATGAGCAAAGAAGTGAAGTTATTACGCACTTTGCTAATCAGATATATGACCTTGACTTCAGAACGAGGATACAGATGTCTAATACTTTTGCATAAGATCATAATATACTTAACAGCCATCCTATTTATTTAACAAAATAACCTCTGCCAATTCAACCAGAACCATGCATTTAAGCACTACTTGCCAGCTTAGAGAAGCATTTTTGCGTGTACACTGTTCGGTTGTGGAACCAACTACACCCAATTTAAAAAATTAGTAGTGGAACGCTATTTAGAGCCAAATTAAATACTCATCTTTAAAACTAAAACCGACAAATATCTCACATAAAATTAATATTCAAATTGTAAATATATAAATATTATTAATTGTCAATAATCAAACAAGATCAAAATTAAAATATGTAAAATTATAATAAGTAAGGATGCATAAAATATTTCTTCTGAGACTGTTTCTGTGACTGGTGCAATATTTATAAGTTTATACTTGAAGCACCAGGCAGCAAATTAATTAAATTAAAACTCATAAAAGGGAATGCGCAAGGAAAGGGTCGGTTTTCAAACCGTGACACAAACCACACAAACGATGACCACACTAATTCTTAACCCATACTTTTTTATTTCAACCACGACAAAAACGACAACTGCAACAACAAAAATAACATTTTGGAGCAATTTCATTTTTTGTGTGTTTTTCGTAAAGTTTTTGTGTAATTTAGTTTTTGTGCATTGAAAAATGGGCCTCAAGGGTAGATAGGTGCTGCTCACAATTGAGTTGGTTAGCTTTAAAGTTTAAGTGTGACCAGGTGTGTAATAAAAATAACATTTGTTGATCAATTTTACAATCATCTTTCCCCTAGCGGCTTTAATACAGAGCACGGGTCCGTTCGATTGCAAAACGTTCATCCACTGAGAAAAAATCAATCCAATACTACGACTATATTCTCTTAACAAAGAGAAACGATGTCAAATTAAGACAGAGATAAGGTAATCCTAACCCAAGATATATTCTTAATTTACTTCTTAATCAATAAGTCTTGGAAACTCAACTTTAAGGCCTATTTCCAGAACAAATAAATGCGCACGAAAATAAATTTTTATGTTGAACTCCATATAAAAAAAACAGCTTCAAACAGCTGATCAGCCATTTATTTTGCTGATTTCCAGAACAAAAGTAAATAATCTCGGCGTCGCCACATCGTTAGCTTGTGTGGATTGCAAGCACAGCCGATTTGCTAAGCTAAATTCAAAATAAATAACTTGCAGCACATTTTTCCGGTCAACATCGAACAAATTAACAGCAAATGCAGGGCGCACCAAAGTAGTCCAACAAACACAACAACAATAAATATATTAGTTCATAAAATAACACTCTTTTTTAATAGTTTTTATATTTTTTAATTTTAAGTGCCTTAAAACTTTCCTTACGACCTGTGGCCGTATGTGGCCCAGTGGTTAGTGTGCTGGACTGCTGGGCAGGAGATCGTGGGTTCGATCCCGCCTGTGAACATCTAATAATAAAAGTTTTTTCTTTCTTTAGAAAATAGCATTTACACATACGGTCACCTTCACCAGCTATTGGCGCCAGCTGTGAAGTAACTAGCCATGAAAAAGCAAATTCTCAAACTTTGCCGTTGGGATCCGGCGTTAAACTATAGATCCCTTTCCCTTGTGCGAAAAATTTAAAGCGCACACGCCAAGAGATGGAGAGAAGCTTGGCTTGGCCCCGTTGTAGGAGCTGTCTAGCCAACATTTACGAGCTGCGCACACTTGTGGTAGTAAATTATGTTGTTTTGAAAGTTGTAATCTGATTTTAAGATTCTTTTAACTGTAATTTGATAAACACATTTTGAATTCAAGCGGCTGACAAATCAGTGAGACCCTACAAATTGGAAGCCATTTTGGGTATTTTTTAGTGTATTTTAAGACATTGTAGCCATACTATAGCTTACAATCCACTCAACATAAATAAGTGGCAATTTCGTGACATAAATTTTTATTTGTTCTGGAAATAGGCCTTTAAGATGAAAAAATTATATTTTTAATATGGAAAAGAAAGGACGAAAATTACTTTGATGCATTTGATTGAATTAGGTCAGCGAAGAGGGTGGGTTGTTAATTAATGACCCGCCAATAAAGGGACTTGTACTCAGTGCCCAGAGGGAGTGATGACACCTCATGTCTTTTAATCTCGCTGCGTTGCGATTGCGAATATAAGCAAAACGCTTATAAATCGCTGCTGTGACATTTAAAGAACGCATCAAAGTACGCGTTTTATAATCGCACCCGCATTCTTATAAGCTTAAAAAAGACGCTTGAAAAACATGTTTTATAATTCATTTTTATACGCTTTAAACAAACTTTGTAAATACGGTTACAAAACACGTATTGTAAGTGAAGTAATAAAGCGTTTTAAACATTTATTTTATGAGTGTTCTGGTTGGTTATTTTTATTATTCAAAAATAAAAATTATTTAATATAATATGCTTTCTTAATTTTTTCCTTATATTGCTGCTGGCATTAAATAAATTTAAACCACTTACTTTTGTAAAGAAAATTTTTTACTTTTTCGCTATTCAAGAAAGACAACGAGAATGAGATACACTTTTTTTTTCTTGCCTTTGCTCGAGGTTAACTTTTTTTTGCCTGCCTCGCCAGCTGCAGCTGCCTAGCACTAAAAAATCAGAAGCGAGAGAGAGCGCCAAGAGAGAGTGCCAAGGGAGCGAGAGAGAGCACGAAATCTCTCGGTCGCCGAAACGACATTCGCAAATCGCTTACCATAGTAAGTAATTTATCAATGTCGATGTAATTATACGACAACGCTTGCAAAACCAATCTTACTGCTTGCTAAATTGCTGGCTGGGAAACGTCATTATGTCAAACATGGGCTACAAGCAAACAAATAAATGTTTGTGCGTGCTATTTATGGAGCACACGTATTCTCTCTCTCTATGTGTGTGTCAGCTGCGACGCCGGCAGAATTATGACTTCCTCTCACATGTGATAGGAAAATGACACATTGGGCATCACTGCTCTAAACTAACAGACCGCTTAAGACATTGTTAGTAAGTATATAAGTTCTTCTCCCAATCAAACTGTAAATTTTGTCAAAACGATCTAGGTAAAGAACCAATTTATACACTAAACGGTTGGAGGGTTGATAAGTTGTAAGACAATAATTTAATTTTTTTTCCAGATTTCTAATCTCATTTCAAGGTTTTTCATTCTTGTTTTTATAAACCAGATTTTCGGAAAGAGATTTTCAATCTAGATTTAAGATTTTTTTTCTAAGTCAATCAAACTGTATGCAAAATGTATGCTGCTGATTCTAACTCAATCATCTCGTTGGTGCTTTGATTATAATCATGATCGTCTTTGTTCCTACCAATTCGGGTGTTACTTCATTTGGCTCAACGACGATTGATTAAAATGAGCGATAGTAACTTCGTGTGAATAAGTTTCTTGCAAATGGGCTGAGTTGGCGCTGTTGACAGTGATAGAAAAACGATAAAGAGAGAGAGAGCTGTCCTGTAATTTTAAGCAGTGCCAACCAACGAAATAATATGAGTTTGTTGATTACTACGAAGAACTCGCTTAATCTCAGGATGTTTTGCCGGTATGACACTGAGTTTTGTTGAGTGATTTAATGTGAGAAGATATTTTTGTTTACTAGGCAATCAAGATCAAGTAAGAGTGTTGCGGTCGAGTGCCCCGACAGCAAAATACCCTGTCCCAAGTAATGTGGTTCCTTTAGCTTTGAATTCCATATATTTTAAAATTTATTTCAATAAATGGGCAGGCGCACTTATGTACATATCTTTGGTGTTTTTGCTCGGATCTCATTGTGGTACACAAAATAGATAGATGTTGGGCCTCACTGAATATATATTAAGTCACTAGGTTCAAATTTAAAAATTGTAGCTAGGACAGTTTTTTGCGGTTAGGAGAAGATGGAGGAGGAATTTGCCAAACCTGGAGCAAACTTTATCTGTGTACGGTGTACACCTGCATACATGCTATAATTTGTAGCTCTACCTCTTATAGTCTGTGAGATCTACGCGTTTATAAAGATAAAAAGACAGATTTTCGCTGTTTAAAGATGGAGGAGGAGGAATTTTCGAAATCTGAAACAAACTCGATGTGCGTACAGTATACACCTATATACATGCCAAAATTTGTGGCTCTATCTATTACAGTCTCTGAGATCGACGCGTTCATACAGACATGGCTAAATCGACTTGGCTGTTGATGCTGATCAAGAATATATATACTTTATGTGCTCGGAGGTGCCTCCTTCTCCCTGTAAAAATGTATGTAACTTCATGATCCCCTTTTTCCCATTTTAAATGGGAACAGGGTATAAAAAGGTGTACTTTGCAGTTCTCTGATACTCGTCTCGTTAGAGAAGGAACTTACTGGTCAGCTTATCTGTCTTAGCCCATTGGTTTTCTCACAATTTTCCAAAACCTTTTGGCACCACCGAGATTGCCTTCAGAGCGCTCTGCAATCTTCGTTGTATAAATCTAGTTGTTTGAAAAGCAATATTGCACAGTCTATCGGGAGAAGTCTGGAGAAGCCTTTTATAGGCCTGATAACTAGAAAAAGCCTTCTGAAAATCTTCCATTGCCAACGTCCAAAACAACGAATCTTAACCTGCTATAACACACAATAGTTTGTCATAGTTTTGAAGATAGATGGTTAGTAACTGCCAGAGATAGTTAGTAAATAGCATTATTCATCGATTTGCCAGAGAAATTAAAAAAGATCGGATGAACGATTCTTAAGTTATGAGCAAAAAACAGATCGGTGAACCTCTTTCCACAATAAATAGAGAAAAACTTTGAGATACACGATTGGTACGGAGATTGTATTATTATATACTGTAACATTCTTTGTACTTGAGAAATCCCAAAGATGTGCTCTTGAACCACTTTGAACAAGTTCAGCCGGCTGGCTTGGCTTACTTCATAGTAGGCTACACATCAAGTATTCAGTTCATAGCTTAAGCAATTTCTAAGATATGGTTCTGAACCAAGGCTGCAAACCTCTGAAGGTTCGACTTGAAAAAGCTCGGCTTGCCCCTTGTGGCGGTCAACCCAACATTTTTCTTACAAACGTAGCCTGATTAATAAAAATACACGTTTGGTAGTATTTACAATGGATGCAAGCCGCTCGAATATAAGAAAAGTTTCGGTTCAGTGGTTCACACAGTTTTTGAACCCTAAAGGTTCATTGAATGGTTTATGTGGCTTACTGAACCGCGGTTTCGGTTTGTTAATTTAATAAACTAAAGTCCGCGAGCCAGTTAAAAATCCAAAATGCGAAACATAGGTCGCTATCCGTAACAACATAAGCTAAAAAAATAAACTCAATAATATATCTCAGTTATTATCAGGGAATCAACCCGGAATTGGAACCGATTGGTTTTAAAAAAGGTCTCAGCTTACTCTTATGACAGTTTAAAGATAAATTGAGGATAAATTTGAAACTTGCAGCATCAGCGAAAGCTTGACGGTTGATCAACAAAACACGAATCAATTACAGGAAAAGAAAACTGTTGGTTCCATGTGCATTGATGAATTCTGAAAGCCCAGTATTAGGGGGGCGATTAACAAACAGAAGATGTGAATTTCAAAACAACATGGAATAATATAGATTTATATAAACTTTATTAACTTCAATGTATTGCAATTTAGGTTAAGATTTAATTATAATTATATTCTAGTTTAGTATCATCGGTATTGGCTTTTAAGTCTGATAAAATCAATTTAAATGTGGGACAAAAATGTGGGTGGAGCTGCTAAAGAGATTCGAGCCAAATAACACAGGCCAACAAAATGACCATCTTTGTGAGGTGCAGCCCTGTTGATTTAAAAATATGATAAGTTTATGTTTACTGATTCCTAAACTGATTTCGGTTTCGTTCCATCAGCTCTTGTTTCCAAGATATAGCGGAAAAACGAAAATCTTGCATTTTTGGCACTCTAGGATTTATGGAGGCCACACTAGGCATAAAGGTCTGAGTTTATGAGCTAATTACGATAAAGGACATATCATTGCAAATTAAAAAAATCATAGGGACTTTATAAGTCCAGCGGAAAGTGTCTAATTTGGCCTTTAAAGAGAGACATTTTCCGATTTATAGCATTTTTATCAAAATAAATCACCCGGTTTAAGGAAGCGCGGTAATTGGATTAATACATTCGCCATCTGAGCGTATAGCCAAACATATGATCTAATTTTGTGATTTTTATGGCATTTAAATAAGTTTATTTGGCAAAGATATGGCGCGTTTAAGACAAAAATACATATTTAAATTTATGGGAGGAAAAATAGATTGTTACTCTAAATCTGTATAGGAACTGTAAAGGGCCTACTTGGTTCGGCATAAATTGTTATATGTTTACATGTAGATGATATATTATATTTGGAAACAAGTAGCCTTTTCACAGTTCCTATAAAAATTTCAGTTACAAATCTAGTTTTCCTCCCATAAATTTAAATATGTAATTTCGTGTTTAAGAGGCTATAACTTTGCCAAATAAATTGATTTAATCGCCATAAAAATCATAAAATTAGATCATATGTTTGTCTATAGGCTCAGATGGCGAAAATATAAATTCAATATCTGCGCTAGCTTTAACGGGCTATAAAAAATGCTAAAAATGCTATAAATCGAAAAATGTCTGTCTTTAGAGGCCAATTTAGACACTTTCCGCTGCACTAATATAGCGGCTATGATTTTTAAAATTTGCATTGATATGTACTTTATCGCACTTAGTTCATAAATTCAGATAATTATGCCTAGTGTGGCCTCCATAAATCCTAGAGTGCCAAAAAGTCGACTTTTTGGTTTTTCCGCGATATCTTGGAAACAAGAGCTGATTGAACAAAACCAATGATACAGTTTTGTTCAGTGAAGTCTATATTAGCATAATCTGCTAAAAATAGACCTGCACCAAAATCACTGTTGGGCTGTGTAAGTCCTTAGGTTAAGTAGATTGTCCTGATAAATATGCCAATATATACAAATATCTTTAGCTTCAGGTAATCGCATTACGCCGTCAAACTCTGCGATGCAATTAACTATCGATATTGAAACTTTTTGATAAGTACTTTCGAAGTGATTTTCATATTTCGATTTTGTTGTATATTGACTTTGATTGGAGTTTAACTATCTTATTAAATAAACTGTAATAAATAATTGGAAACAAATAATGTGCTGAGACTTTGCTCATTATTCGCATGTAACTCAAAACCTACTTAAAATGAACCAACCCGAACCATTTTATTTTTCGTCTTACAGCATTTTTTAAAACACTCCGGTTTAGTTTAATGTTCGGTTTTGCCTAATAGTGCAAAATAGCAGTTCGTTTCGTTTCAGAACCGGTTTACATCCCTGTATATACGTACATAGTATGTATACATATATTTAATGTTTACAAATTGACAAATATCTAAACATCCGAAACAAATCAGATGTTCAGCAGCTTCAGTGGCTCAAAACTTGTGTGATCCACTGAACCCATCCAGTCCACATTCTCGATTCGGTTGCACTCCTAACCGTACAAAACCTAAAGTGCAACGCGAATGAATTTTAAAGCATGCTTTTATCGGACTATTTATTAAATAAACTTTGGTATCAATGAACATAAATTTATCAAACAAACCAGTTTTCGTTTCCGAATCCGATTGACTTGAACTCGTTAGAGATGTGATTTCTTAAAAACGTTTAACGATTCAGCCGAAACAATTGGCCATCAAGAGGGTTGAATAATAAGTATTGAGGCTACAATTTGATTAGCACAGTCGGACTTACAATTCCGATTCCGCATGGTTTGATCGAAATCGAGAACGGAAACCGGCGTAATGATAATTTCGTTACAGTAAGTATACACCTCACAAAGTCGTTCAATATGTTGGCTTGTGTAATTTTAGTTGAGTTTTGAATCAAGCTTTTCTTAGTGAGTTTTGTCTCCACATTATAAAATAGTTTACAAACTTGATTTTGCAACTGGCTAATGGTGTTATTTAGTTACAACATTCTCAAAATTAGCCATCTCTAGCCAAGTCTCTGGCTAAATTCATTTCATCTCTGCGGTACTGCCTGGCCTGACTGTAACTGGAGTTGGCACTGCAGACAGAATAATGATTTTTTCATAAAGTCATTATTGTTGTGGTTGCAGTTGGAGAGCCCCTCCCATCATCCCCTGGCAACGATTGTGCTCAAGTGTTTGTCGTCGACTGTAGCAGGACAAAATTATGCTTCTGATGGCCAGGGCAGCCGCAGCAGAAGGAAAACAATTTCCATTTAGGACATTTGCTTTGCAAGTAAACATTTTTTAAAATGCGACATGGCGTTTTGCTTCGCATGGCGACAGCGTCAAAGCAAATGAGCAGAGGACGATGCCGTCTGCTTCGTTTTCGTCTGTTTTCTTTGCCGCTTTGTCACATTGTCTTTTGAGTGCGCCGGCCGTTAATGGCGACTCTGAAGACATTCCCGCGGAGCTTGGCAGCAGCTCCGACTTTAAGGCTTAGCCCTCAAATTAATTGATCGACCGGCTTTGGCTCGGGCTCAGCGTAACCATATCACATCTCAGGCAATTAAACTAGCATTTCAAATGTAGCAGCCCTCCCGGACACTAAATATTCATTTTGACTCATTTAGCCACAGTCAAATTCTAATAGGGTCAATTGCAATAATATCATTAGGAAAATTAAACACGACCAACGAACGGCGAACGGCCGCAAAGTTTTAGTCGTCGAGCAACGACACCCAGCCAAGTCAAGCGTACTATGCCTAATTGGGCGCTCACAGTATCAGGAACGAAGCTGGAGCACCAGCATCAGCACCTAGCTGTCGCCAGCCCATCGCCATCTCCATCGTCGCCTTCGCTTTGCACGTTTTGTCTACGCGAGTAATTAACTTTAATTGCGGCCATTAAAATAAATTGGCAGATACCTTTAAATATTGTTATTGTTGCATACTTAGAGGGGCGATGCTTGGCAAAGAGAGGTGGATAGATGGGTGGTGGAGGTATCTTGCGCTTCATATTAGCAAGAAGGTGGGATTTTGTGGCCAGACTGGAGAACACTTGTCCCATCTGCGGTGTTTGGAGATGGGGATTTCTATTGAAATTAAAAATGCCGTTTTATGCACTTGGCGAAGCGCAAGATGGAATCTGGACGCTGTTTAGGTCTTAAGTCGGAGTTAAAGTGGATCAGGTAAAGCTTGATGACTTGGTACTGCTGCCAGATTCACCAGATACGCTGCAACAAATGTAGCAAAAATTAATCAAAAATGTGTACACTCATGTAAATAAATTGGAATTGAAAATTGAGTCAGAGACTAATTAAATCAGTGCAAAAAAATAGATAGCTATGGCTCTGCCGAATCTGCTCTTATATTGAAATACATAACTTGAAATAGATCAAGTTTGTTTCAAATTTTGGCCACGCACACTCCCGCCCCCGCAATTTGGAAAAAACGTTATATCTCCTCTCCTCGTACCTTCTAGAGATAGTTAGTAATTAGCAAAATGAATCGAAAAATGATAAAGATCGGATGAACGGTTCTCAAGTTATGACTAAAAAAGTGATAAACAGCCGAGTTAAAAAAATTTTGCATATTTTTCGGATGTTCACCCTAAGGAACGCAGGAATACTGTTAAACATGTTTTTCGTGAGTAATGGGTATATCGAAGTCGGTTAGAGCCGACGTTAACTTGCGCTCTCATTTTAGTTGTGGAGTTACTTAATACTAACCAAATTTATAAATTAGCTAACTTTTAAATTGTAAAGTATTTTTAAAAATTTTAATTACTAAAAATATTTTTCCATAAATAAAAACATACTAAAAGTTACAAACATATATAATTCGACTAACTACCGGAAATTTGAAACTCAGACAAAGATTTTCATTAAATTTTAGGAAAATGGATTTTATTATCTAAATTGCGATTTTCAGGCAATAATTTCCTAAAATGTAGGGCATTTTATCTAGAAAATCAGTTTTTAGGTTAAATTTTTTAAGGAATCCTTGGCCTCAAAATTATGCTATTTTCCTAAAATTTGTATTATTATTTCATAATATTAAATAATTGTTGCTCGAGCTGATATATAAGTTTTTCTAGGTGTTTTGCCCCAAATATAACTTAAATTATGGTGCTTTCCAAAAGTTTGATACTTTTATGGTTTGAGATACATTAATTAATTAAGTTAGAAGCAATTAAAAAACTGTCACCGAGTCAGCTTCAAAGTTATTCGATTGAAACTAACTTGGTAAGTGTGCTTCATATTTATCTAGTTTTGCCAATAAGTCGACATCGGACGTCTTTTTCATATAGCTGTCTTAGAAATGATAAGAATAATTGAATTTGGTTGTGGTCAAACTATGGTCACACTAAGACACAAAATCGCTAGTTCTCGCAGCAGCCGGACAGTTGACATTTTTAACAAGTAAATAAATGTGTTTTTGTGTCAAAAAAGTAATGTGTTTAATAAAAAACCCCCCCCCCCCCGGCCCCAACAGCCCGAAATTTTGGCCAAAAGTCCCAATTTTTTTTGGATAGAACGAAGATCGGCAATGTTTTTAAATAGATATAGCTATTTTATGGCAAAATTTGGAACCTTTTCTCGAAATGGTTTTTGCGAGACAGCCGTTCAAAGTTAACTTTTCTCAAAATCGATGCAAAAAATAATTAATTATTATTGGAAAAATGGAATGCAACAGCTGAAGCAGTTTGATTTTTTATTTTCGACTACGGACCAGATATCAATTAAAAAATATACAGAAGCTTTCATTCGTAAGCGTTTACATAATAACTGGAAAAAATCCTAAATATATTGGGGTTTTTTACTTTTGGCTACTTTCAGTTGAGAGTACCCCTTAGTACCCTTCGCGATTCTCTTGCAACATGGCAAAATATTTTCTTTGAATATTGCACTATAGCTGTAGGTATGCGCTTTTGCGCGGTTTTGCTTTGAATTTTTATAAAATAGCATTTAAAATTATATTCCAATTTTAAATCAAGCATGTTCTGTTATACAACCACCCTAGATGTATGCTTTTTTTTTTCAACTTCAGAATATAACAGATGAATTCTGTAATAAAACACTCATAAACTGAGCCAATTTGAATGTGTCAAAATGTGTAGCATACTCTTAGACGTACTCAAGGCAAAGTGTAATATATTAAATAAATTAGATTTTTAATTAATTAAATTTTTATTTTAATTTAGTTCTTCTAAGTATTGAATTTAAAGAGGAGGTAAAATAGATAGAAAAAAACGGTTACAGTAGTCATATTGACTGAAAATCCTCGACAGGGTGGGCAGTCAAAGTCAAAAACTTCTTGGGTCAATATCTCACAAATCATTAAAAATATCAAGACACATTAATTTTTTTAGTTATGTGGTACTTTATATATACTTCTATGCAAGAATTGGGTCAAATCCAATTACAATTTTTTTTTCTATAATTATTTAACGAAAAAGTTGAAATATTTTCCGATTTTGGTTTGGATTATGAATATCATATAAAATTTGTTTGTTGCTTTTTAAATTATGTGACTTAAGTTCAATCTTTTAAGATCATTTTGCCGAAAATCGCAGCTTTCTAGCTAGCCTGGTGTAGAAATGCCAGAGTTTTGGCCAAAAAATGAGATTTCTGGCCCACAGTGCAGCGGCGCAAATGCCCATTACAAGATCGATGTGCTCTTAATCACTTTGAAGGCTGGCAGCCTTCAAGTATCGGTTACCACTCTGTATACATTTACGTAAGCTTTACCAATTTTGTTGGCATACTGTATTCAAAACAGAATATTATGTAATCGGAAAAGTGGGCGTACAGAATCAAAATAAAAAAATAATAAAAGACCAGAGAGAAAGTCGGTCAAGCCCGACTATAACATACTCTGTACCTGGAGTAGAAGCTGAATGCAATGCTGGTGCTGCGCTCATCTCTAACTCTCTCTCTCTCTCTCTCTAATTGTGGGAGTAGGTGGGGGAGGGTTGTTTACTTATTTGCTCATAACTTGAGAACCGCTCGTCCGATCTTTATCATTTCGGCAAATCGATACATTTTGCTAATTACTAACTATGTTCAGAAGGTACGAATCGAAACTTCAAAAATGTAGGAGATATAACGTTTTTTCCAAACTGCGGGGGCGGGAGGCGTGTCAAAAATTGAAAATAAACTTGATTTGCCTGCAGGTATAAGAAGCATTTGTCCCATACATGTCAAACCTCTATCTCTTACCATCTCTGAGATCTGTTTGTTCATACGGACGGACGGACAGACAGACGGACGGACATGTATGAATATATGGGCTAATCCTGCGTTTGCGGACGTTACATTTGTACGCAAATTTGCTTCTTAAGATTGACACAGCTGGCGTCCACTTTGGTATATTTGAAATACTTTTGGTGCAAAATGCAGTTCTTTGGGAGTACTTTCAAACCTAATTTAAGATAATAGGTTATCTGTTTTTGAAAAAAGTTATGGTTGTTTAAAGTTCCGTAGCGGACGTTACAAAAAATGGAAGTCGACTTTGAGGCTTATGTGCATTTTCACATTTTTTAGCGAACTTTGCATAATAATCAAAAAAAGTCTAATAACAAAAAATTTAGAAGAATATATGACCAATTCAACCCAGCTTTCAAAAGAATGATAAGTGGTCCCGTTATTAAAATATCTTAATTTTTGTGCTGTTGCGGACGTTACGTTGCGGACGTTACACTTTTTCCATTGACCCAAATAGTAGGGGAGAGTCTCCGGTTGTGGACATAGTTGCGATTTTCACTTATAACTTTTTTCCAAGTCAACATTATGCGGTGATATGAACATCATTGTAAAGCTAGAGACTCTAGCTAACTTTCCTCTGAAGTAACCTATTGTTTTAGACAAACGGAAAAAAATTTGCAGCCATTTATATGAAGTGATGATTTTTGGCCAAAATTTTTTTTGTACCCGGTTGTGGACACCCTTGTAAAATCGCTAGAAATGGAAAAATATGAAGTAAAGTGGCCATGAATTGATGAAAAAAGAACTTTTATTTATTTAAGAAGCCTTCAGTGGCAAAATGAAAAAAATGATTCCGAAATGCAATGGATCGAGTTTGCAGCGGTCAGTTTTTTTGGCAAGAGCGCGACCGGCTACGTTTTTGGGGGTTTCTTTTAGTGCGACACAGAATCACGCTCGGCTGCGGGCTCAGCTAATTTGTTTGCCTTCTCGCGCAAAACCTCGACGCTTTCCGGAGAAGTTAGCTTAGTGGTTTGCATTGGCTTGCGACCGCGATTCGATGGCTTTTTCGGAGAAGTTCCTTGCACCGGCCCAATTTCATCCCAGCCGAAGACGCTTGTGAAGTGGATGGCTCGGGGGAGGATAACACCTCTTCTTTTCGCCCAATATTGGGATCGGCGGAAACAATGTTACGACGCTGATTGTCTTCATCAAGATCAGCTTCTGTGGCGACTTCTACTGCTCTTCGTTCGACAGCCTCAATGAAGTCAGCTTCGGAGAAAGCATTAGGGTCAAAAAGAACCAATACCGGAAAAATATTTTACGCATCATGTGAGAAAGGTAAAATAACACACCATGTTTGATGGAGTTCGTTGGTTGCAATCTTGAACGAACTCCAACAACACCGGACGAAACATCTGCAAAATTTGCTCTGAATTTCTCCAAATACCGGATCAAAGTGGTTTGAGGAAGCCCATATTCCTTGGCTGTAGCTTTGACGGCCTTCTTATCGATGAGGCATTGCTTATTGGCATCGACCTGCCCATTAAAATTGATATTTGTTGAATCGGACGATTTTTTTGGTGTTGACATGGCTAAAAAAGCACAAAAATTCACAAAAATGCTTAAAAAATATGTTACACTAGCATAAACGACGATATTTGACAGTTTTATGGCCAAACACACGCTTTAAACACATAAAACGAGGGTGTCCACAACCGGTGCAAAAGTGTGTCCATTCTTGGAAATGGTAGCCATTTTTATTTTGTTCAGCAAATTTTGACGACACAAACATTTCACTGAAACTTGATATCACATCACAAAGTACACTTAATGCACTAAATAAAAATGTATAGTACTCACCTCTTTTTAATATTTTGCTTCGATTTAACGCAATGAAAAAAAAAAAAATTTTCACGATTTTTTTTTATTTGCTCACAGCAAGAAACCAATTGCGTGTTTACACTTCGGTATTGGCTCAGATTATGTGCACTGTCAAACTACAAGTTTGACATAACTCAGTTTGGTGTTATCTGTTACCTGTCTAAAAATAGACTGGGGTGTCCACAACCGGAGCGTGTCCACAACCGGAGACTCTCCCCTATAACAAACATTTTTTTTCATCCCATTGACTTGAAACTGGGTTTGTAAGCTTAGTACGCGAAATAGTTCGACACGTGTTTTCCCGATTTTGAAAAATCCGCCCACGAGGAAAATTTCTGTAAAACTCTGCTTGCAAAAAAATAATTTTTCATCCGATTGGCTTGAAATTCAGTTTGTAATGATTAAACTCGAATTCATTTGGGTTTTCATTTTCCGATGTTGGAAATTCCGATTTTTGTCGATATTTATTAATTACCCAGCGGCGCAAATGCCCATTACAAGTTCGATGTTCTCTTAAACACTTTGAAGGCTGGCAGTCTTTAAGTATCGGTAAAAACTCTGTATACATTTACGTAAGCTTGGCCGTTTTCATTGGCATACTGCATACAAAGCAGAATACTATGTAATCGGAAAAGTGGGTGTATAACAGAAAACACTTCGGCTTTAGATTACAACTCAATATACCATTTGGGAAAATGTTGGCGACGAAGTATGCGTTCAGTTCACAAAACGATACACCATTTTGAAACTTGTGTGTGGACTTGTGGACTAGCTGTGCGCGCGTCCACACACTAGGTGTATCGGATTGTAATGGGGATCAAAATTAAAAAAACTTAAAAAAAAAAAGGTTGTATAAGAATAGGAAGGAATTGAACTCTGGACCCATAACACAGAAACACATGGACGACGGTACGTTAGCTCACTTGACTATTAAGCATATGGGAAAACTGGCGACAAAATCACAATTAAGAATGTAAGCAGTTGGCCCTTTAGCGACCGAGGTGCCTTTTTTCAAAAGTCGATTGACACAAACATAACACAACTGTTATATATACCCGAGCAATCACTCGACCCGAAGTTAAACTACTCAACACACAACTGTGTATTCGAAACGTAGCGAAAAATTCCCATTACGTGGGCACCTACAGCGATGCATATTGTGGACCAGCCTCATTCACCTCTGCGCCGCTGGGTACACAGGCCAACAAAATGACCACTTTTGTGAGGTCCAGCCCAATTTGTATTAAATTCTGATCCAGTTTTGTGCACTGATTTCAAAACTGGTCTCGGTTTTTCTCCATCAGCTCTTGTTTTCAAGATATCGCGGAAAACGCATTTTGCAGTATTTTTGGCTTTTAAAAAATTATGGAGGTTACACCGAGCAACAATATGTGTATTTATGAGCTCTATGATACAGAATACATATTAAGGTCGCCCAAAAAAATCAATGGAGCATCATCAGCAAACCCAAAAGCGCCTAAATTGGCCTTTGAAGAGAAATATTCATCAAATTATAGCAAATTTTTCAAACTTAAAATTATATGAATTGGGCTACAACTGAGCCAAATGTGTTCCATCTCATTTTCTAATAACTTGCTTCTTATTTATTGCCAAAAAAAACATCTGCATAAGAACTGCATATTGTGTTTTTTGTATTTGGTTGCACAATTCATTAAAAAAAATACAAAATTAAAAATGTGTGACTGCTTGGGGTGTTGAAAAAGTTCTCTTGAAAAATTGTGTATTGATGGTTCGCAGCTTTCCGGGAGTCACCGTTTTGTCAAGGGCAAGCGTAAAAAGAAAAATTGGTTAGTTTGAATGCCTAAATGTCCCAAAGCAGAATCATGAAAAAAATTTTTGTAAATTTTTTTTTTTCAGTCCACTGTTGAAAAAAATAGTAAAAAATAGGGCGACGCTACAATTGAAAAAAATTACCTTAATTTGTGTCTTTCTATGAAAAATTCGTCAAGTGACGTGACAGATTCACAAAGTTATTCGCTTGCGAAATGGAACGAGTTTTTGCACTACCTTGCATGAATGAGCATTCCTCTCAATAATAAGAATGGTCAACTTCCTCGACATATACATTCGTTTCACAGATAGAGTCTTTACTACAATCTCTTTCCGCCAGGCATTTGTTGAAACTTGTAAAATCATAATAGTCACAAGGGGCTTAATCCGTAGATTATAGTGAGTGCGGAACCCATTTGGCTCAGTTGTAGCCCAATTCATATAATTTTTAATGTTATTCTCGCAGGTTAAGCAAATATAGATTTGGGGAAAATTGTTTGAATCTAGTACTGATTGAATGTTATTGTACATTTGCCTGACAATTAATGTAAGGACTATGTTAGATCAAGTAGTCTTTTAACATTTCTATACAGATTTTGTGTATCAATCTAGTTATCCTGCCATAAATTTTAATTCATTTTTTCGGGATAAACCGCTTATAACTTTGTCCATCGAGAAGATTTAAATGCAACAAAATTTGTGAAATAAGAAGAACCATTGGGCTACATGCTAAAGTGGTTTTCATTAAAATGCAAGCACTCCAAATGGCTGGTACAAGGCGATTAAGTTTGAAAAATTTGCTATAATTTGATGAATATTTCTCTTCAAAGGCCAATTTAGGCGCTTTTGGGTTTGCTGATGATGCTCCATTGATTTTTTTAGGCGACCTTAATATGTATTCTGTATCATAGAGCTCATAAATACACATATTGTTGCTCGGTGTAACCTCCATAATTTTTTAAAAGCCAAAAATACTGCAAAATGCGTTTTCCGCGATATCTTGAAAACAAGAGCAGATGGAGAAAAACCGAGACCAGTTTTGGAATCAGTGCACAAATCTGGATCAGAATTTTTCATCAATAAGGCTGGACCAAAATAGCTGTTGGCCAGTGTTATTAATATTATTTAAACACACTTTTTGTTACTTTGAGGTTATGTTTTTAGGATTCTCGACAACCTAGAGCAATTTAGAGCCCAGATTCAGACTCAGCAGGCAATAAACCATTATAAACACCTATTTCAACCTCATATAAAAAAAAAAAATGTTGAGTATTTTCTTGCCGTTGCGGACGTTACACATTTTGGCATTAACTTTTTTCGAAAATATGTGTAATAAAGGTATATTTTTTTTTCATCGGTTTAAAGGGCATAAAAAACTCTGTTTATAAAGCAAGTTTGATTAACCGAATTATTAAAATTCATTCTGCTAAATTAAAAAAACCCAATTTTCCGTTGCGGACGTTACACACAGCAAACCGATTTTTAGTTTAAATTTTTAATATATATTAGATATCCTACAAATATAATGAGTACCTTAAATTAAAGGAAATGAAACAAACTTTAAGTTTTGCTAAGCGGAAAATACTATAACGACAGTTTTTACCATTTTTGTGACCAATATAAAACCCTTTTTTTTACAAGAATTAATAGAAGCAAGAGGAAGGTGTAGGTATGCCTCTGCCATGAGCAGACAAACCACCGTAGAACAATATTGCTTAAATATTTTGAAGCTTGAATATGTACCCTATTATTCCATTAACAAACATTTGGATTTTGGACAACTTTAAATTTCAACCCTTGGTTTAAAAATTTTCGGATTAGCCCATATTATATATATGGAAACGATTATGATGATGATAATGATGGAAATTATTCCTTCTCCCTGTTGCATACTTTTGCACAAACTTAAAATACTCCATGTACCTTTGGTACAGAGTATTAAAATAGAGGAAACCTAACTTGGGCTCTACCGAAGTTTATGTACCCTTGCAGCTCGCAAGCTTTATATAAATAAAGATTTTGAATGATTTTTACAGAACAATTTTATTTTTGCGTTGGTCAATGTTAGTTGAGTGATTTCCCAAGCTCACCAATAGATGGCGTCACTTTCGTGTGGCCAGTTATATGGCAGCTATTTGATCCTTCGTCCAAATTTGACCAAATTGATCAAAATTGTGCCAAAGTAGAAAATATTCAGAGCTTTACTTAAGATAACTTAAAGATGACACCATTGACTTCAAAAGAGCCTTTCTCACTTAAACTACTTTTCGTCCAATCATTCCTATGGCAGCATTTTGCTATAGTCGTCCCATCAGGCCGGTAACGTCAAATGTGGAGCTTATTTGTATCTAAGGAGTTCGTACAAAGTTTTGTCCAGATAGGCTTAAAAATGACGGAGAGATATCGTACAAACAGTTGGACAGACAGATGGACATATATCAACTCAGTTCGTCAGAGATGTTTCCTGCGTTACAAACATCTGGACAACTTTAACACGGCCTCTGCAAGGGACCATAAGGCAAGTTTTGGGCTTTCTGACCATTTTGTACTGGTTCGATCCAACGTCAACAGTATCAATTATATCATACAGCAGGAACTGAAACAACTAAATCAACCATCCTGCTGGGACTCTGGTTAGTGTTATCATTAGTTCGAAAAGTCCTTTATTTTTACAGAACACAATGCAACGAAATCAAAGTCGAATTAGAGCCCAACTCTGTGTCGCTACAATTGAAGCATGCCTTGACGTAGCAAACACAATAACCAATTGAATATGCATGAGATTCCGCCTGCTCCTCCTGTTCACCAACATGTCAAATATTTTGTTGCATACTTTTGCGCGCGCGTTGACATTGCCCGGATATTCCGTTTCACTTGGCAATAATGCCTAAAAATGCACAATATTCTTGTTTGTGTTTTGCTTTGCTACCATCAAATGCCCGACTCCAAGTAGAAGACAAATTGCAAACGTAAAACTTCTTTAATTTTGTTGAAACGCTGCAAGCAACGGCTGAGCTCAGAGAGTATGAACTAAAAATGTTTAGCCTACGGCAATAAATGTCAAACAAAGTTTCTGCGCAGTTTTTTCAATTAGAAAAATGTTCAAAAAATGCAAAGGGGAGAGAGCGGAAAAATAAAATCAGCCATGACAGATGTGTGCTTGTGTTTGTGTGTGTGTGTGTGTGTGTGCGACAACTGAAAGGGATATGCAAACAACTGGAAGCTAAAAACAACGGGACAGCTTTCATTATATATCGGACGCAATATAAACCTTTTTGCGAAACGGACTCTTTACATTTATTTGCTCTGACCTGGACAAATGCGTCTGGGTCTTGGCCATGGTCTCGAACGTGTTTAAGGTATCGGAGTGCTGGGAAAGCAAACACAAAGTGGAATTCTAAATACGCAACGCACGCACAATGCGCTGCCGCTGCTGCTGCTTGCTGGCAAACTTCCGCTTCCGCTTTTAGTTCTTGTGTCCGCTGGCCGGACCACTCGAAAACCCAACGAAAATGGAATGCCGCAGGCGCTAACTTGATATTTACTTTGTTGCTGTTTACCTATACCCGCACGTCCCTCCCCCTTCCATTGGATAGCTCAGCAAAGTTTCTTGGCTTACTTCCGTCCGCCCTCGCGTCCATCAAACTTGCAGCCCGACAACGCTTGACCAGCAAACTACTCACCATCGTTCGGAAAATGTTTTCGTTGATGAAAAAACTTTGTCTGCCTTCAACACTTCTCAACTTTTGCGTAGTTTGTCCGCCCAGTGTTCGCTGTCTCTTCCCCCCGTTCCTTCCGGTTTCATCATTTCGCAAAGCCCTGACCATGATTCATTTTATCATTTGGTGTTAATTGTTTTCGTTTTCATCACACAACATATATCGAAAGACCATTAATGCTTAACCCCGCCCATTCCGCTTAGCCGGCCGGCAATCTCTTGGCAATGCTTATACGCAGTGTTGTTTTCCGTTGACCGGCCATTGCTTGGCGCCAGCTATGAACTGAAGATGAACTTCCGTTGCCAGCCAAGTATCGTGCACTGAGAGAAAGTTCTCAAAATTGCCATCTCTTCCATTCGTATCGGTTCGGAACCGCACTGAAACCGAAATTGTTTTCGAAAAATCCTTAAACTTAAATTGTTGTCCAATTCCTTTCAGTGTAATTCCTTCAAATCCTCGTAATCACTTGGAGTATGCTGGCGGGGAAGGCAGCATTGGGTCAGTCACAACGTAACCGAGTAAGCAAAAGCAAAAGCCTTCCCCTCCACCCAACCCCCCACCACATGCATGTTTATTTGTGTAGCAAAAGATTGTGAAACTTAGCGCCGAGAAATTGAGAGAGACACTAATTGCTTTTCTTTCCAACCAACTCTTTTTTCTTTTCTAATTACTGCATGTGTGTGTGTGTGCGTGTGTGTGTCAGACTGCTGGCGACTGGCGACACACATTCAGCTAAGTAGGAAAATGATAGTTTAAATGCACTCCAGCAGCGAGACGCCGCTGAGGACGACGACAACGACGCATTTAAAGCACATAATTCGGTTTTGATTATGTTTTGGTCTTGAAGTTGGCAACTTCATTATGGCTAAAACCCAAATGTGTTGATATTGCGGCTGAAGTGGTCGTCAGTTGGCCCATTGCCGTTACCGTTGCTGCGGGCATTGGCTAAATGAGTGGGTTGGCTTGTGCGCAAATATGAGCATTTGTGATTATTTCCAGCTTGAGCCATGTTTACCGGCAGATAACAGGAGCCAGAGCTGAAAGAGTTGGCCACTCGAATGTAATAACCCATAGTGAAAGGAAGAAACTGAATGATTGGATGGAAATGAAATTTCATTGCGAAGCAGCCAGCTGTTTCTGAGAATATAATGGAAAACCTGGAACCTCAAGTTGTGATATTATCTCTGAAGTACTTTGAGTAAACTTAGATGCGAAATGCAACAGAAAAGAGGTGAATGCAATGGACAGAGCTCATCATGGCCATCTTTGCAAAAGTTGTTTTCATGGCAAGCTCGATGGTTGCCGCACAGATATGAGTTTGCTTTGATGTTCCGTTCTCATTATGCACCATTGACACTTTAGAGCTGAGTTGTTTTTCTCACATAAAATATCCTTGCAGGGAAATACTTGAAGAGAAAGCAGGCTTCTCGAAGGTTTCATTTAGAAATACTTGTAGTGGGCAACATTTTTGTCTCTCTCAGCTGAAGTATATTTTATCCTGAGCTGACTTAAGAAATAAACAGGTTAAGATTTAACCAATGTGTCCGACTACGACTTATGCGTTAATCCGGAAAAAGACATATTCTGGTTTCCTGGAAATCTCTCGATTTACCAATAAACGAACTATACTTGGACTACTTTATTTGTGTCCGATCCTTATCATTACACTCAGAAAATTATTTTTTATATTTAAGAAAATCACCCTAGAATCGAAATCGCCCGAAAACTTTGAAAAAATTTTCTGTATTTTAGAAAAGTGGCCCTACGAATAAATTTTTTAGAAAAAACTTTCTAAAATTCAAAAAACTATATTTTTTTTCTGAATTTTAGGGTGAATTTTCTTTATTGCCTTTTCTAATTTTTAGGGTAATTTCACCTTTGATTTTAGAAAATATTTGTTAAATATTTTACGTACTTTGCCCTAAAATTAAGAAAATAAACCGCAATTTTAAGAAAGTTTTTCTAAATCCTTCGACCTTTCTAAAAATGTTTTCAAAATTGCATTGCGATATGCTGCCGTTCGGTTTTAACGACGAAGCCGTCTGTATGATGGCATTTGTTTACGCACACTAATGTCTATCGCAATGCCTGAAGAATGCAGATGTATTGAGCAAGTTTTTGTTTCGTCTTGTAGTAATCGATTAAAGGATTGTATAAAATAAAAGCAATCTAAAAACCCCTCAAGTAAAAAAAAAAATTAAAAAAAATAACCATTTAATAACAAAAAACTATGATCCTACGGGGATTGGATCCCGTCCATGACATTTTCTAAGCTAATGTCTTAGCCACTCGACCACGACTCTTGCTTCTTATTGAGTGGTCAATGTGAGTACTTAAGCTCCAAATACGCCACACAAATTCTTAGGTATGACTTAAACGCAAGGTTCTGCTAAATTAAAAAAAAAACATTAATAACAAACATTAAAAAAATATATATGAAATGAGAAGAAAAAGTATGCTCCTACTGGGACTTGAGCCCAGGCCTCCACGATCGCTAACCGAAAGTAATGTTAACTAGACCATCTGTGTACATTATTAACTATAGTTATGTCGCTACGTCTTGCTCAAGGTTAATAGTCGAGCCCCAGTAATAAGTAAAAAAAATGTTAATCATTTAAAAATTATTTATGAGCTTAGAAAAAATGGCCACCAGGGTTCGCGGCGGGGGGGGTCCAACACACCCCCGGGGGGACTGAGTCTGCCTCCCTGCAGTGTTGCATTTGCCGAGAAAAAATCTGTTTTCAGCTGGTCGGACAGGAAAAAAGCTGTATTTTAAAAAAGCGCTCGTTTTCTTGGATTAATGTATTTATATACATTTTTTTAAAATCGCGAGTCCCCCCGTTCTTGCCGTAGGCCTCAGTTGTACCTATTAGCTTAAGATAACTAGAGGGGACCTTATAGCACGTAGTATCTGTAGGCACGCTCAACTTTAGCGTTGAACCATGGCAAGGACAAACTCTGAATCGCAAACGAGGCTAACTCAAAAAATCTTTGATTTCCTTCAGTAATTGAAAGCGATTACTTCACTCAAAAATTTTATAGTTTCTTCGTTATTCTCCCATTTTCCTAAATATAAATAATATTATTATATTTTCCTAATATCGGAAAATTCTTCCAAAATGGGAAAAAACTTTTTATTTGGTTGTAAAATTTAGTGAACGAAAAATATGTAACTTTTTGAAGAATGTTGTGATTTTTAGGCAACCTGAAATAATTTAAATGTCTTAATACAATGAATTTTATGAAAATCCGAAAATCAGATCAGCAGAAGACAACTTAAATAAATTAAAAAAATATACTTCAGCTTCTGTTGTTTTATAAGATCAACTATGAAGTTTGCGCAGCACATACTCAACTAGATTTCTCCAATTCTCTATCCATCTGAAGCATTTAAATCTGCTTCTCAAACTCATACCTTTAATATAAATCTTTGACAGCAAATTTTCTCCAAATCGTCTACATGTATTATATTAATATTGGTATCTGATGGAATAATTTGCAGAGAATTGATAGCAATCAAAAGATCTTTCAGCAGGCCGGTTGCGTCAGTGTCATTGATTTAAAAAATCTTGTTGATTTGTGGCATTTTCAATAGAATTGAATCTTATTGTTCCTTTTCAAGAACTGTTCGAGATTATTCGAGAGCTATCAGATTTATACTACCGAAGCCAAGCCTTTCGAAGCCATTTGTGGCATATGGCAAGTGTTAATTATTGTCGATAAATGACTGACAAAGGTGAAAACTATTGATTTGCTCCAAAACAAAAATAAATCTAAAAAGAAGCCGAAATCACTTTTAAAAAAGCCAGAATTCCCGCTTCCCGCATTTTGTAATTTTTTCCCGCAGTACGGTTTTTAAAAAAGCCAGAAATGACGGGAAAAAAGCTGATTTGGCAACACTGCTACCCTGCCTCCCCCTAAAATTTTTTTTTTAGTCTTTTACTGTCAGCTGCTGCCTTCTCATGCCAGCGCTGCCATAACCGGTTGGGAATTTTAAATTGACAACAGCTAAACTTGTCTAAGTTTTTTTTAGAAAAATTGCCCTGAAATCTAGAACATAATTTTTTATTTTTTAGAAAAGCGTTTTCTTAAAAATAAGGCGAGTCACCTCTGGAAGTTTTTTAAAGGCGATTTTCTAAAAATTAGGGCGAAATGGCACTTTTTAGGGTGAATTGTTTTTTGAGTGTACTTCGTCAAATAGATAAATAATGCTGGCGGCTTTGCTTTGAACGCTGTGTGCTCTTTCAGATCGGTTCGCATCCCTGATTACACTGTTCTACATTGAAAAGTATCCCGAGCATCTTTACATCTTTTGTATTAAACACTGATTTTATGAAGCCTCTAGGATAGTACACATATCAATGCAACTGAGAAAAATTAAACACACGATATAAGTATGGCCAATGGTGTCGAAATTGGCCTTCAAAGTAAAATTTTACTTGATTTATAGCAATTTGGTCAAGCTAAACCATTTGCTACAAGCCATTCTAATTGTCGGACATTTATTGCCTCCTTCTTATAATACAGCATCATATAATTTTGTGGCATTTTTGTCAGGACCGCAGGCAATGTTACAGCCTGATATATCCGAAAATCAAGATAAAAATTTGTGGGACCTGTACAGCAGTTTAAAAAGGCACCTTGAAATAGCATTGCACTGTGGGTCGAATCGCCAAATAATTGGCATAAAGTCGAAAATTTCATGGAAACAAAACTCTTTTTCAATAAAACACCTTAAATCTACATAGTCTATGTAAAAAAAAATTGAATAGTATATTGCTTGGCACCCCTGAAATTGCTATCGATTATTAAAGTCAGGTGATGAGTGCAGTGATTGTTGCGATAAAATTCGCGTCAACTATTTGTTAACTTTGAGGACTTGCACGCCGTATTTCTTGAAGCATTTCTTGATAATGTTCAATATGTTGTTTTAAAGTGTGTTGTTTCCTGTTCTGGACGTATGCTGCTGGACGTATGGATGGCAACTCTACCGCTTTTAGAAACCAGATATTCGGCCAACTAAAGGAATGTACGATTGAAATTTGACTAGAAATTATTTAAAATTAATTTTTAATTTAAATTGTAATCTTTTATTCACAGTTCTCAAAACTTTGATTTTATATCACGTATACGCAATGTTGCCATATAAGAGTGGTCGGCGAAGGCGTGGTCAAATTAACTTAACATTTTGTTCAAATATTAAAGGAGTTATATTTATCAAAAGTACTAAGTTTCAACTCGATATCTGCAACATACGACTTTATGCCAATTATTTGGCGATTCGACCCACAGTGCATTGGCATAACCAAATATTATTAAAAATATTTAAGGAATGCGGACAGTAGAACTATGGCCGAATTATAAAAAGGCTACTTGGTTAACGTTAATCAGTAGTAATACCTTCTCTATAATTCTCCAAAAACCAAAGGACTTTTGGACTTCTTTCCTGGACAACAGCGGGGCTTTTGGGTTATGAGCATGGGCGGGGATTTCATCAGGATTTTGCAATCACGATATCAGGGCAAGTGGAATGTTTGAGTATTTGCGGATTATTTCTGGAATGTTTATCGAGAAAGTATGGAGGCAGAACACAAGAGGAAACGAAAAAATGGCAACGAAATTACTAGTAATCTTAAGAACCCTTTAGTTGAAGAATCACCAGTTGCTTTTCATAACTTGTTAATTGAATTGGTGCATGGGGCTTGGTACCAAGAACCCCTCCAATGAAAACTGCGGCAGCACTGTCCCGCATACGATTAAGGGACCATGATTTGAGTAAATGGACCTAGGATGTAATCTAGTTAGTGAATGCCCTCGATAGATATTCTTAAGTTACTACGCAAAAGAATTACTCTTGCAAACTCATGTTTCTACGGGCTCAGCAGGGAGTTAAAGAGCAAGGAAACGAAAACGAAGAAGAAGACGTTTAAAGAATACCGTTATTATTTTAAATACTATCAGTATATATTAACGTAGCATTCCACGAATATCCTTGCTTGCGCGCCGTATTGGCTTGACATATTGGACTGACATGATGAGCGACTTATATAGCGCTATTTTTGTTGTTCTACTGAGCCCATTGTAGCATCGGTTTGCAAGAGTAATTCTTCTTCAGCAGGTTTGCACTTGGTTCCTCAACATCTTGCAGTTATTTTTCCTCATTTCCTCATTTTATCACATAACTCCTTAGCGGCTCGCTGCTTGTCACATAATTTAAGCTGTTTATGTGCAGCTTTTGCTATCTATTTATTATGAAGTAAAAGCAGTAGGCTGCAAATCAGCCCATAATTTCGGACACACTTAAACAACAACATGGCCTGCCGGCGCTGTGCCAACTTTTGCCGCGAGCCGACGTCCCTAGCGGAAGTGCGTAGAAGTCGCGCAGGAAGTCAGTAAAACAAAAAGTTAAAAGGGTTGGGTCAAAGTGAGCGGGGAGTTTTAAAAACAAATTTTGGTACCGGGCACCGTGTGTCCCCCAGACGAAACAGCGGCGCATGGGGACACCCCGGACGCTGTAGGATGGAGAAGCACAGAAAAGGCTGCGTGGTAATAATCAGCGGCAAGCGAGACTTTAAATATTTGATGAATATAAAAACAACAGAAAGTCCAAAAATGAACAATTTTTTTAGTAGTTTTAATGGATCGACCTTTTGATTCCTCGAAAACAGATTTTTTCACCCTATGGCGCTAGTAAGATATTTGTGAGCTGCATGGTAACAGTTAGTTGAGGAGGACATCAATCAACTGTCCCAGTATGTAAGGCCGGACAAACACCTTAGTAAAAGCAGGGAGTGTTTAATCACTACGTGAATGAGACCCGTCAAATCTACGCCAGCTGTGGAAATAAGTGTTAAATTTCATTAGCCGCCATTTAAAAGGATTGGAAACAATGACAATCGCTACGTGAATTCGACAGCACCGTTGAGGAGGACATCAATCTGCTGTCCCAGTACCCAACCTGCAAATCTGCATTCTACAGCGTGGTCCAATCCTTTGGCTGGACCAACAGTCAAGTCCGTTATGTTTAGAATATAGATATGTGACTACCAATTAGCATATTGTTAATCAGATCCAATACTAAGAGATTTGTAGATGCATGTCAGGGTTGGGTCCCAAAGCATTAGCATTATTTTTGAATTAGCATTAAATTTAAATGATAATTCAAAAAATTTTTAATTGGCATTATAAATTTCAATTCCAATTGAAATATTTTAAATTGGCATTAAAATAAAATAATTTTAATTCAAAATTCTCAATTGAAATTAAATTAAAATAAGTTTAATTCAAAAATTTCAATTGGCATTGAAATGAAATAATTCTAATTCAAATTTTTCAATTGGCATTAAAATGAAATAATTTCAGTTTATTTATTTTATTCATTCCGAAATGATCTTTGGTGGCAGCTGAGCCAGCACAGCGGGTGAATTCACAAAGGAGTGGTTAAAGGATTGTAGGCAGTCTGGCTCGGCACAGTGGGCACTTTCGAAACGATTTTGACAAAATTGACGCTTCAATCGCCATTTCGAGTGCATTGCTCAACACTCTTCCCCAGTATTTGGTACTTTACTTACCGCTTCCAACACTGCGAAGTATTTACCGCCCAAGATTAGAGGCTTCGTTTTCTCTTCAATCGGGACATCAGTTGAACTTGTGCTAGCTTCGCGGGCCTTAATGCTATCGTCGGAATTGACATTGATGTTGGTTTCGAAAGAAGTCATATTTATTTCTCAACAAAATTCACTGCTCGTTTTGTCACTCAATGGTGTTAAACGCGTTTTGACATTCAATTCAATTCCAATTGAAAATTTTAAATTAAAATTTAATGCCAATTGAAAAATTTGAATTAGAATTATTTCATTTCAATGCCAATTCAAAATATTTTAATTCGAATTGAAATTTATAATGCCAATTAAAAAATTTTGAATTTGAATTGCCAGATTTAATGCCAATTATAATAAAGCATTATCAATTGGCATTACCAATTATTAATGCTAATTGACGAAAATAATGCCAGCGGCACAACCCTGGTGCATGTAACCAAAATAATTCCCATTCGAACGAATCATTAACAAATCTATTGTATTTCTTATTTAAAGAAAACTTTTCGGCGTTTTGGGAAGGCTGTTGTGAGTGTGTTCTATTAGGTTTTACAGTACTTGGTAGTTTTAGTATTTAGTGAGCAAATGTGATATTTTGGTGTGGATGGTGTTCTGCTAGAGTCGCCGTGAGTTGAGGTCCTTGGATAAGACTCTCTTCAACCTGCTCCTTTGAAGAATTCCGTGGAGTCTGAGACTTCTTAGACTTTTTAAAGCCAGTTTGTTGGGGTGGTGTGATAGCTTCTGAAGGTATATGGCAGCCCGCTTTTCAATTCACTAAAAAAAATCAGTCCATATGGGATCAAATCAATCCCAAGCGGTAGTGAAAACAACGTAATCCCGGATATGATTGACCCGATCTGAAAAAAGATTAAGTTGATCCGACTTTTTTAATCCTAAGAAGGATTACATTTATCCCGGGGGTAATCTTATAAAAGATTAAATTGTGCAAATAATTCGAGCACAATTTAATCCCAAATCAGGATCATTTTGTGCCTATTCCAGATTAACTTAAGCTCGATATGCAAGATTGATTTAAACTCAGGAAAGATTACTATTCTTTCTTTTCCTCCGCCATGCCATTTGCCCTAAGACATCCTCATACACTTCAAAGACCACTCACATCAGTTTTGGTTAATTTAGATTTATGAAAAACAAAGAAACAAATATAAAATTTTTTGGCTCCACTGGGACTCGAACACACGACCATTCGCACTGAACAGGAATGGAACGGCATCTCATCGCACACCACCATACCCATTGGTTGTTTCGGCGTGTCTGAAAGGCTACTTATATTTCTTCGCTCTCGCTCTCTAATTTATGGACATGTGATCTCGAAAGGGATTGTAGTAAGCACATTTTGAATGATACAAGTTCGAAAGGAATGGACCAATCCTTAAAAGATTGAATTGTGTAGAATATCCTGGAAATCGAGATTAAATTTTCAAGCTCGAGCCGGGCTTACTCCAAGATTTAAAAGATTGAAAATATCTCGACGTTTTTTTTTCTGTGTAATATCTCCAACCATAGGAACTCCGAAATCTTTTTAAATATCCCAGGTTCTCAGGTACCATTTAGCTACCGTAATGCGTCTAAGGATTTTCTACTGGATAATTCTAATCTTTGAAAAGAATCCGCGATAAATTCGTAGGCCGTATCGCGTTGTAAGTGAGGACTTTTTTTCTGAGTGACAACTTGTTCTTGGGGTTCCCCATGCTCCGTGCTTTGGCAGCCACTGCCTGGGCCATCGCCTTGATATGTTGTCCAGAAGACAATCTTCTTTACAGTATTTATGGGCTGCTTTATGCTCCAAAAGCTGACCGTGCAAGAATACTCCCGGGCAGTTGCCACGACGGAAGGCACAATGTTCCATCTAGCGGCCCAGTTGCTAAACCTATTCAGGTACTCTTAAGGGAATCTATGGCTGAGTATTGGTCATCAGCCAATGTTGCGATGAGAAAGTTTTCGAGGTTTTCGAGCGGAACGATACAGGCTGGACGAACAGAAATCGGCCCTTACTCTGTTATGAGTTAGTTAGGGCCGATTTCACATCTTTAATAGACTTTTGTCCCATAAACTACAATATATATAAAATCATGATGTGACACATAACTCAATCGCAAGCTATGTAAGAGATGTGAAATCGGCCCTTAAGCCGATAACTTGATACCTAAGTTAACGTTATTTTAGCAACCAGCTCCATAACCGAACTCCTAATTTTTTTGGGGTCCTCAAAGCTAAACGAGTTCAAATTACCCGTGGAGTAGAAATTGTTTTAAGCTTATCGATTAGCTCATTGAATTGTTATAGCTTCGAGAGTCATCTTGAAGTAACTTGCACATAAAGCAGCTTTACTTTACGCATTTCTCTTCAATCAATTTCATTTCTTAAGAACTGAGCGAGGGATTTTGCCAGGTCCTTAGAGCCGGATCATCAGTAAACCAAAAGATACTTTGTTTGCATGACGGGAAGATTATAACCACCGGGCAAGACTTTTTCCCAAAGAATTCCAACCTGGTCTCGTCGGGCCAGACATTGGTAAACCGAGACAACTAGGGGTTATCTGCTTCGAATTGGCAAAGCCACTCTGAGAGTTCGATGAACTTAGCTAGGGTTGTACTGTAGTAGGAGTCATCGATATTGTTGGTTTGTTAACATAAAGGAGAATTTTGTACAATCAAATTTGTAACACCAAATCAACTGCGAAGTACAATCACACCCTTATAGTTTTGCTAAAAGCCACAGCAAAACGAAATTAGCTTTTGCACAAGATACAAATCAATTGTAAAATTCAAATATTCCTTCCGCTTTCACTTAATGACTTTAACCAATATACCCTGTCCCTTCTGCGGACAGAGCTGCCGCTTGGTTGGGTATGGTTAAGGCTGACAACGGCTGATACACCCACACTTAGTCCCGCTGTTGCAAAGGGACAGGCCGGCTCGCTGGCTGGCTGGCAACTTGAGCCACTTTGATTTTTGCTCAAGCGTAATTACAAGTTAAATGAGGCCAGGACCGCGACCAACGTCAGTCTCTGAGGCTGCGAGCGCCAGCAATGGTGGCCGCCAAAAACAGTGTCATCATGCGGAAGGATGCTCGGCTGGCAATGAAACGGAAGGAAGGAAGGAAAGACGAGCGGATGGGTAGACGCAGACGGGCGGACACAAAGCGTGCGCCAGGATGATGTACAGGCGCGATTGCAGGCCCGCGCTGTATGTATTTGCGGCCCAACCAAAGCACTATGTAATGAATGGGTGGCCTGATGCCGTCCTGTTCCATCCTGCCCTGTCCAGGGCGAGAATGAAAAATTGCGGCAGGCGACGCGAGTGTCGACTTTGCGGACTCGGACTCCAGCTTTGCTTGGCATCCCGGCCGCGTAGTGGCGTTGTTTGCTCTACCGAAGGGAACGGAGCTGCGAAGGAAGTATGCACAGAAAGAGCCAACTTAAAACAAAACAAGAAATAACGAAGCGCATAGCGAAAATTGCGAAAACAAACCGCATTAGTGAGCAAAAGGGATGCGGCCATGGGATGTCCGCCGATGGTCCGTCACGTCAGCCAACAATGACGACAACTGAAATTTCAGCGCTGAAAACATTGTCACCAGGCGCGTGGATGGACATGGGATGGCGGTTGTCTGGATCGCCAGATGCTGTTTGCCCCGGCCCATCCGCCCCCGTCGCATCAGCATCGTCATCAGTGGAAAAGTTCATTCTGCAGTAATTAACAAATTGTAAAATGCAAGCGCGGCGATTGGGGAAAGGGGAGCGGCAGCTGGCAGTGCCTTCTCTGGCCAAGTTTGTTTGAGAGAAAGAAATTATAGATGCTGATGCCCGATGGCTGGCCAAGCTAAGCCAGTTCCATTTTCCTTCCTTGATGACAGTCAATTGCAAAAGTTCGCTGGACTATTAATATTTTATCCCGTTTCACTTCAGCGTCCACCGTCGGTCCATTGTCATCGGCACTTGTTGGGTTTGGGAAGTGGATGGAAGTAATGCAAGCTGCGAGTAACAGCGAGGGTAGATCAATAAGTACTCAATAAGTCAACGATGTGATCTTTTCTGTCTAAGTACAATTGACCGCGAGAGAAACTTTTATTTTCTTGATTCAAAACACTCAAGGATTGGCAATCTGCCTTTCTAATCGTCATAACGAATGCTTGACGATTCAGAAATTGAGTTCATCGAACATCGGAATAAGAGCTTAGTCACCTCTGATATTTACTTTGGGTATCGATTCGTCTTGTTGGGTAAGATTTTTAAGCACAATAACTACCCAAGAAACAATTCCCTTCAGAACGGCTCAGTACTGAATCAGACCAGAATCAGCCCTGATTTGGAAGGGCAGGCACTGAAATCATGGCTGCCTTTACATGCATTTCAGGCCTGATTTTAACACAGACAGGGCCTACTACGCTATGACCTTCTCATCTTTCAGGCTTGATTTCAGGCATGATTTCAGTACTGAAAAATCATGGGTAGTACTGAAAACAGTACTGAAATCAGTCATGAGTTGGAGCAATTCCTACTTCTCAGGTCTGATTTAGCACTGACAAATTCAGTACTGAGTATTAAACGCTTCGTACGGCGTGTGAGAGCTCGCACTGTCATGATGGGGAGTGATTTCAACGATTCGCAGTTAAAAACTCTGCTATTTCCAGTAGCTAGTAAATTTGTGGTTAGCTTTCAGTCGTTTAAAAGATTCAACAAGCAATTGCTACAGCAATTTCGAATCTCGCACAGTTTGGCCGGGAGCATCCAGGAAAAAGAATTAGGCCCGAAGAGTGTTTCTTTCATAATCTCCATTGTACCTAGAGTACTTGCAATTGTTTTGGTACACGGTTTTTTGGTCATTAAGGGAAATGAGTATTTTTCAAAAATTTTTACTTCTTTTTATTCGTTTACCCAATGGCTATAAATCATAGAAAAGCTTATTCGAAGTGGCCGTCTTGTGCCTTCCAGCACGGCCAGAATCTCTCTTGCCATTAATTGATCGAAGTGCTCACCTTATGCATTGAGAAATTGTCCACTGTACGACAAGAGCCCATTTCAAAGGCTTAATGTTTGAGGTAAAGCAAGCCATAGCCTCGAGAACGGACAACAGTTTGTAGTCCATTATATTCTGGTCTGGGCTACCAGCAGTTCACTCATCCCTAGAAACTAAGTTCCGTAAATGGTTTTGTACCCATGTTTGAGTCGTTTTTGCCCTGTGATTTGTGAGAAGGTCCACGGTTTGTTTGCAAGTAATGCCGAATTGAGAGACTTCACATCCATTGCCAAAAGTACGGACCATAAATAATGATTATTTTTTAATTTTGCATCTAAAAAATTCATCAACTTGGAGTGCCCGAATGAAAAAATGGAGTATGTTCAACTATGATTATATTTCGGTAATAGATTCTATTCTGCAATGAGTTTTAATTTTTGGATTTATATTTTTATTGCCCAACGGTTAATGATTATTTTTTTTAGAGTTGTATATATGTATTTGGAATTGCGGTTCTCAAAAAATTAAACATTTTATTAAATATTCAACTTGGCAAATAATAGTATTTGCAGCGAGTTCGGTGAGATATTATACAAAATCAGATTGCCCTATCGCAATTTATTTCAAGTTCAGTGAGCGAAGTGAGCAATAAACGGTATTTGGGCCATGTCATATAATTTTTGGGGGTTTCAGAGGAAAACCAAGTAAGTGAGTACGTTCTAGTACGCTAAGTACGCTAGTGTACGCTAAGGCCCATCGCACACTGCTCGTATAGTCATCGTAGCGATTTCACGTATCAAAGGCCTCAAAATTTGATGTCGCACACTTGAAAGGGAGAACAACATGCATGTTGCTTGACAATAGTCGTCGTGCTGTAAGCATGTTTTTCTCTCTTCAAACATAAGTGTGCGACCATTTGTACTTAAAAACGCTAACGGTACGCCGTGTTCGGACGGTATAGGTCAATCCCCAGGTTATTAAAATTTTGTAAAATGTGTAGCAATGTGTAATTAATAAAATTTATTTGTGTTGAAAACCGCAATTTAGTATACCTTATGCACTAGTCATTATCGGTGTTTGAGTAATATTTTTGACCAAAAAAAATAAAACTCGGAAAATAATTATTATTTTTGATTTTTATTTATTTCCCTCAATTCATATTGATTATTTCCTGAGTTTTATATTAGAAAATCAAGCTTATTCATTATTTTTTGAGGAATATAATAAAAATCAAGAATTAATCATTAAAGGCCTATACTCAGATAAGATAAATTTTTAGTTTGCTACGATATTTCACATGAATAGAACACCTTTTCATAATCATTCAGATTTCAAAGCGATTCAAAACTGTTTCTATTCATGTGAAATATCGTAGCAAACTAAAAATTTATCTTATCTGAGTATAGGCCTTAAAAATAGATTTGTATAATCCCAGCAAAACCCAAAGCGCTCTAAGAGCGCTGTTAGAGCGCTCAAAAGGAGCAGTGAAGCGCTCAACTCTCCTTGTAACTAGTGCTATTTCTTACATTGTCATGTCATTGGATGTCAGCGCTACACTCTCGCTGCGGAAAAAGCGCTTTGAAGCGCTCCGCTCGCAATGTAAAAAGAGCACTAGGAAGCGCTCCGCTTCCAGATGTTTAAGGGGAGTGGGAAGGGCATAGTCTTCTTTCTGAAAAACGTAAAACTTAAAATTTTTTTATTTTTAGTTACCTTTACTGGGATTCGAACTCAGGACTTCGGGCTCTTAATCACAAATGCCGGCGTCGTAGCCCATACGTCTATTCAGGGCTCGCGTGACGGCAGCAGCAAGTCTCAGTTAAGAACACAGATAAATGTTAATTATGTTCAACATTAAATTAAACATTTTTCGTAGTTAAATTAGTTGCTTGATATCAAGCAAGATCAGCTAAGTTTGTCCTCTGAGTGAGCGTTAAATATCGTTTAACTGAGGGATGTTTTAAAAATTTAAATTAATACTCAACCTAATTTTATCAAATCTCCCACCGTGCAGAGCGTGCCATTCAAAGCTGAAACAAAAACAAAATAGAGGCAAGCTAACTTCGGCTCGACCGAAGTTTATATACCCTTAGAGCTTGATATATGCCTGACAGTTCGTATGGCAGCTCTATTAAATAATGGTCCGACTTCGACAAATCTTGTTGAAATTATGTAAAGTCATTAAAAACTTTTATATACGAGCGTTGGGAGCGATAACATTGAAAACAAAAAAGTTTTTCTTACTAAGACTTTTTTTCAGACCTAACTTTTGTATGGCAGCTATACCATTTAGTAGTCCGATTCCGACAAGCCTTGGTGAAATTATGTGAAATCATTGAAAACTTATAAATACGAGCGTTCAGAGAAATAGTATTGAAAACAAAAGAGTTTTTCCCACTAAAACTAGTTTTTCAACCGATCGTTCCTATGGCAGCTATTTGCTATAGTCATCCGATCCGGCCGGTTCCGACAAATGTGCAGCGTATTTGTACTAAAAGACTTCGTGCAAAGTTTGGTTTCGATAGCTTTAAAACTGACGAAGGAGATAGCATAGAAACAGAAGGACGGACAGACGGACAGACGGACGGACGGACAGACGGACATGGCTATATCAACTCAGCTCGTCATGCTGATCAAGAATGCTTCCTTCTATGCGTAACAAACATCCGGACAATTTTAATATACCCTCTCCAAGGGTATAAAAAATGCACGCAGAAGTTTTGTAAGTGCTCGTAGTTGAGCGCTTCGGAAAAATTTGCTGGGAGTGTTCCTGCGTTCCTTAGGGTGAACATCTGAAAAGTACGCAACACTTTTTTAACTCGGCTATTTTTCACATCTTTGCTCATAACTTGAGAACCGCTCATCCGATTAATTACTAACTATCTCTACTAATCGTCTATCTTTTAAACAGTAGGAGATATAACGTTTTTTTCCGAATTGCGGGGGCGGGAGGGGGCGTGGCCAAAATTTGAAATAAACTTGATCTGCCTGCAAGTATAAGAAGCATTTGTCTCATACATGTCAAACCTCTATATCTTACCATCTCTGAGATCTAGGTGTTCATACAGACGGACGGACAGACGGTCAGACGGACATGTCTATATCGACTCGGCTGTTGATGCTGATCAAGAATATATATACTTTATATGGTCGGAAATGCTTCCTTCTGCCTGTTACATACATTTGCACGACTTTAGTATACCCTTTTTTCTTTTCGAGTAAAAATATACTTACTTATCTATAACAACGATTCACATAAAATTAATCTCGAATTTTCTTTAAGTTTAATTGTAAAATTTAAGTCAATGCCTTTATGAACAATATTAATTTTACACAACTTGAATTAATATAGCCTTTATGCAAAAATAAATTTAACAAAATTTGCATGTTGCAGCGTTCGTCGTGCACTGTTCAAGGCAAATAACCAAATGGTCACACTTTCTATGGAATTTTAAGAAAGCACCGTTTTAATCAAATCAAAATTAGTAGGCCATTTTGTCTTGACCAATTAGCTGTTAATTAAAACAGTAGCTTTAAAATTATAACATTAATTGTTTTATTATTGGCCTATGGCAGCAACCACTGTGCAGTCGCTGTTTCTTTTATTTATTAATCAGTTTATTTTCAAACATTTTACTTTAGTCCCCAACCGATTGTACAAAGCAGCATTGCAGTATGCAGAGTTACTTCAATACTGCTTTCTACAATCGACGGAGAGTCTAAGTGAATTGTTAGGAAAAAGACTCTTTGTCTTTAAACAAAAAAATACAAAAACAGTTTAACAACAAATTATCTTTTTATCGAGTTTTTGGTTTGTAAAAAATACCTTCGAATATCTCTATCGTTCTTCATATAAAAACTAACTCTCTTCGTTTGAACCCCTCTTCCCTACTTATTCCTTTTTTAATACCTACACTTATTACAAACCCCCCCCCCCAACGTTTAAAAAAACAACTTAACTTTGCCCCCCCCCACTTAAACCCCTCTCTGTTTAAAAGTATGTCGTTGTACCTTAAGATAGTTTATAACAGAACGAATCCCTTTTAATTTTAATAAAGTTGCCGAAAAATCTTATAACGCGAGTCGCACCGATTAAAGTGGTTATCAACGATGAAGGGCGTCTTACCTTAGTGTCTGTTAATAAGAAAGAACCGGAAATACGTTTTTTAATACTTTTAAAATCAACCCCGCTCGAACTTCCCGGAAGACAAAAATAATGTTCGGTCGGAAATTTTTATTATTGTAAACTAGTGTAATTAGGAATGTTTAGGAAAAGTGACCTATTTTTTACACGACATGTTTCCTTAAGAAAACTGGCTGAAAGTTTGCATTTAAGGTCACATTCTGGACGATTAGGTAAAAAATTACAAAAATTAGGTAAAAACTAAAATTTAGAAATTCTTTTTTGGAACTGCTTAATCTTAATTCTAGGCTTATCTTCTTTTTGAGTGTGAGCACATCACAGGCGGCGCTTTAAACTAAACTTAGTATTCATTTCACAGTTTAGGTCCTATGAAAATATTTAAAATTTCACAATTTATTTGACCATTTGATCTAAAACTCCTATTAACCGTTGAACCGTTAATTTTACTCTTCACAAGTTTACCCGTCTATCAAAACTTTATAATAATCTTAGGTCTTGTTTATAAAATAATAAAAAATAATAAATTAGTAAATATTAAAATGACAATTTGTCAATTTTCGCGGTTCTTAGTGTACACCAGAGGACTGCATGCGGTGCTGTTTTTTGACTTTAAGTATACTTATAAAAATTGCGGTATGAGTAAGTATTATACATACACCGCAAACACCGCAACACCGCATACACCACATTACCGCAATGATCGCATTTCAATATCGTACTACCGCCTACTACCGCATTTGAATATCGTAGGCACCGCATTACCACCGCAATGTTTATATATTTACTTTTCCGAAGCATGATGATGATGAGTGTATGTAGCTCAGTTGATTTATGTACAAAGCAAAAACCAAATTAATAAAAAATGTTAGGGTTCAAAACCCGAAAAGAGTTTGATTTTTTTTTTTTTTTTTTTATTGTATGAGTTAGCTATAGTCGATTGAGCTTTCTACGTGCGTCATTCTCTTTCTAAGCAACCAACTCCCATTGAAGTAATCGAGGAGAAATTGTTCACTGACCTTTAGCCAGAATAAGTGCTTTAGTGCAAAAATACGCGATAAGTTACAACGTATTTCTTCACATATAAACGGGGTATATGAGTTTAATATAAAAACGACTTTTAAAAATTTTTTACTTGCGAGCTCATACTATTTTTTTATTTATTTGGTATTCTTCATATGGTTGTTTTGTTAAGTGTGACAATATTATTTTTCATAGGAGTTTCATAGCATATGCTATGCATAGCATATATGCTATATATGCTATACACCGTCTTCGGGCCAAGTATCTCCAAGCTATTAGGTTTACAAAGACTTCTGATTTTGAGAATGGACGGTATAACAAAACATAATGACGGGGACTGCAAACTTGCATTTTCTTGAAAATTTCTTTCTGATCTTCTGACATTTTTATACCCGTTACTCGTAGAGTAAAAAGGGTATACTAAAGTCGTGCAAATGTATGTAACAGGCAGAAGGAATAATTTCCGACCATATAAAGTATATATATTCTTGATCAGCATCAACAGCCGAGTCGATATAGACATGTCTGTCTGTCCGTCTGTCCGTCTGACCGTCTGTCCGTCCGTCTGTATGAACACCTAGATCTCAGAGATGGTAAGAGATAGAGGCTTGACATGTATGAGACAAATGCTTCTTATACTTGCAGGCAGATCAAGTTTATTTCAAATTTTGGCCACGCCCCCTCCCGCCCCCGCAATTCGGAAAAAACGTTATATCTCCTACAGTTTTGAAGATAGATTCGTACCTTCTAGAGATAGTTAGTAATTAGTAAAACGAATAAATTTGCCGAAGAAATGATAAGGATCGGATGAGCAGTTCTCAAGTTATGAGCAGAAATGTGAAAAGGAGCCGAGTTTAAAAAGTGTTGCATACTTTTCAGATGTTCACCCTAAGGAACGCAGGAACACTGTTAAACATGTTTTTTCATGAGTAACGGGTATATCGAAGTCGGTTAGAGCCGACTTTAACTTGCGCTCTCGTTATATCTCAAACAAGGAATATATTGAATAAACAACATATGCAAAATGTATCTTGTCTTAACTTATATGAAATTTTGCCGTTATGCTTTTTGCGATTTTTTTGCTTTTAAAAAAGTTTTATGACGACGAAAGCTGCTTTACCTATTCGACACAAGTGGCCTTAAAGTCATGACATATTTTGTTTCGTATAGTTCTCGAGGCTTTCTGTTTTTTCCCACTTATAATAAAATTAAAAAAAAAAAATTCTATGCGTGTTGAACCTTAAAAAAAACGTGTTTAATTGTGTTTTGATTTATATACATACCCTCTGAGCTACGTACACACATGGTTAGCATGCTTTTATAACTGTAGTAAAAGTAAAAATTTTGCCTTTGATAACAAATATTAAAATGCGGTAGTAATGCGGTGTCTACGATATTGAATTGCGGTAGTAGGCGATAATACGACATTTAAATGCGGTAGTAGGCGGTGAAACGATATTGATAATGATGTGTCGAAATGTTCGAAAATACATTGTAACAAAAATGGCTTTGGCTCTTCGTAAATGCGTATACGCATTGTATTTTGTATGTAGATATAAATTAGGTCGACTCATCTAATAAATAAAGGTATTTTGAGCTTTCGAAAATTGCGATACAACGCTGCAGTTCTCTGGTGTACACCTCTCATAAAAGCGTCCTTAATTGCCATCTATCCAATCTTCATAGTTCTTAGACATTTCAAAAACAGTTTTTATACTCTGTACCAAAGGTACATAGAGTATATTAAGATTGTGCAAAAGTATGTAACAGGGAAAGGGAATCATTTCCGACTATATAAAGTATATATATTATTGATCAGCATCAACAGCCGAGTCGATATAGCCATGTCCGTCTGTCCGTCTGTCCGTCTGTCCGTCCGTCCGTCCGTATGAACAAACAGATCTCAGAGATGATAAAAGATAGAGGTTTGACATGTATGGGACAAATGCTTCTTATACTTGCAGGCAGATCAAGTTTATTTTCAATTTTTGCCACGCCTCCCGCCCCCTCAATTTGGAAAAAACGTTATATCTCCTACAGTTTTGAAGATAGACATTTCTACATTTCGTAATTTCTACAGATAGTTAGTCATTAGCAAAATGTATCGATTTGCCATTGCATTCAGCTTCTACTCCAGGTACAGAGTATGTTATAGTCGGGCTTGACCGACTTTCTTACTTGTTTTATTTTCGGGATTTTCTTTCACTTGATCGACTCCTTCTATTTACCCGTTGGGTTATTCGCTGTACGAGTAGTTTTCAATTAGCATTTAATTCATAATAATTTTAGGTCCTATAAATATTTTGCAAATATATTATTGTTTAAAACAGGCCGACTGTATAAATGGGGTTTTCTATAGGGTTTTCTATATATTAAAGGCAAATTCGAAATACTCATAGTTTTGGGTCACAAGGAAAAGTGTGATTCAAAGTGCAATATAAAATGCAGGGCCAACCCCCTTTTTTCTTGGAAGAATTAAAAAAAAGTTTGGAAAACAAAGTTCTTAATGGTACTTCTTGCTCCACCCTTGGAACGCGAAGTATATGAATACTGTGGAACAACTAAAACTGATGTTATAACTCGCAGCCAGTCAAGTTTTGATTAGTTGCACCCGCTTCCTCTGCATATGGTAAGCAAATTCCACTTCGTCCAATCAAATTCGCTTGAATCACACTCCACCATTCGCATGAATACCTTGCCTCACCCTACCCCAAACAGACTCCGTGTCTACTGTAAGGGGGGACTCAAGTCAAAGTGCCAACTACTTTTCACCTCCACAAGTCGCTCATAATTAAGCGGCAAGCTGCAAGTGCGAGGCTGACGCTAAACACCAGCAAAAGTAGCATGCAAAAAAGGCGCAACTAAATGCCAAATGACAGACGCCATTGCCATCAGCTTCACACGTTCACACCCCATTCACATCTTCATGCCATACCCAGCAGCCGCATGTGGCACATGTGCAACATACAACATGTGACAGCGGCTGCTACAACGCCGTAAAAGCTGTGTCAACAAAAGCAGCAGCACGAGAAGATGCCAAACTGTGGGAGCTGTAACCAGAATTTGCGCTTGCTTGAATTTGACGCGCCGTCGAGTGGGTGTTGGCACAGACACTCCCCCGTTCCAGGAGGACGGGATGGGATGGAGTTGAAGTGTGGGTGGGTCTTAGTTAGCGGCATTGGGTTGCTCATGGTTGCGGTGCCCGGCGGCCGAATCTAGTTAGCAAAGGCTGTACCAAAGCCTGGCACTGACAGTTAGTACTTAATTTTGAGTGGCTTGCGGCTGTCGACACACAAACGAATCGTTGAAATGCTCATAATGCAACGTTTTGTTGTTCATGCGTTGCAAAATATGTAAAACCGCTAAAGTGTGAATGACACGAGCATCTTGACAAGCCGGTAAAAATATGATTACTCCTTAAGTTGTGGTTACGTTTAAGTGTAGGTTGCAATTTCAGGCAAATGTGTATCCAAACTATTGAAGTTACTAGTATATTGAGAAGCTAAAGCAGCCCTTACAATTTTCATATATCTCTTAATAGTCGGTTGTCAAAATATAGGGGAATATTAAAGCAACATTTTAAAATTTAAGTACAAATGTTATATATTCTTAATAGTCGGTTGTAAAATTAAAAATCATTAAAATCTTATAAATACGGGCGTTGGGAGCGATAATATTGAAAACAAAAAATTTTTTTATAGGATTTTTTAAAATTTGAATCACTAAAAACTTGTAAATACGAGCGTTGGGAGCGATAACATTGAAAAAAAAAAGTTTTTCTCCTAAGACTTTTTTCTGACCTTACTTTTGTATGGCAGCTATACTATAGTGTCATTTCGACAAGTTTTGTGAAATTAGTAAGATCATTAAAAACTTATAAATATGAGCGTTGGGAGCGATAGCACTAAAAACAAAAAGTTTTTCTCACTAAAACTAGTTTTCAACCGATCGTTCTGGCGCTATATGATAGTCATCCGATCCGGCCGGTTCCGACAATTGCAGCGTATTTATACCAAAAGACTTCGTGAGTTTGGTTACGATAGCTTTAAACTGACGGAGGAATAGCATAGAAACAGACGGACGGACGACGGACATGCTATATCAACTCAGCTCGTCATCTCGATCAAGATATATATACTTTATGTGGTCGGAGATGCTTCCTTCTATGCGTTACAAACATCCGACAATTTTAATATACCCTCTCCAAGGTATAATAATCATATGTTTTGAATCAAAACTTTTGATATGAGTCTTTTCAAGTTTACGCTCAAAATATCCAACTTTAATATTTAAAATGTTGCTATAATATTCCTCTAAAGAATTAACGCTTAAAAAATGTAGACATTTCGAGATAAAATCTGAAAACATCCCCATCATTTCCCATTTATTTCAAATTTTTTAATGTGGGGTCAAGCGCGTGTCCACTAAATGATGTCTGATCGCTGCCAAACTGTTTAATCGGGTGTGTCCCAGAAATCTCTAGCGGTTTTCGTATAAACGTTAGCATTTCATATAAAAGCTGTTTGAATTTATATGTTAAGGGGCTCAAAAATGCCCGGCTACTAGATTAGATGTCAAAAGTTAAGAGATTTGAAACCGCCTACTCAAAGTCAAGTAGATTTGAAGCGTAGAGTTTTCCTTTCTCATAATCTAGGAGGCGGTCTGATTCTTGGCTCTTCGCAAATAAAGTAGTCTCAGTTTAGTTTGAAGTGCAGTCGTTTATACGAAAATCTCTAGAGATTTCTAGAACACCCCTGAATATATCTATTGAGACTAAGACGAAACTTTTTCCGCCCGTTACTTAAAAAAAGAAAAAAAAAACAAAATAAATATTATATATGGGCCAGTCTACTGTAAAGCCAATTTTGCATTTTACCTTGAAAAATAAAAGAAATGACAACTTTTGTTGAAATTAAGAAGATCTGGAAATATTGTTTAATTTTTTCCCCACACATCGGAAATATGTCGACACGGCTTAGCAATTTTTTTGTTTTAGAAACACATTTTTTTAACGAAGATGTCAGATTACAGTAGTTTACAAAGTAATAAGAGTTTTCCGATCCCAAACATTTGATAGCAGTTTCCGCTCCGGAGCTGGTGACTCCGGGATTGGGAAGTCCGAACCGAACACGAACTGGAATTTGCTCTGCCCGAGGCTTAGAAAAAAGTAAAAAATGGGTTCGGTTCAAAAACTATAACAATTTTTTTTAATACGCTATGACGCAAAACATGGCATGAATTTAAAGAAATCGCCTTGTCTATTCAGAAAAAAATTAGTCAATTATCATAAAAAGTTTTCTAGATCTTCAAAAAATGTGACATACTAAAGTTTAAGAAAAACCATTGAACTTTTTAAGCAGGCTCTAGGTCATTTAAGTTTTGGATATTGTCTAAAACTTGTCTAAAACAAAAAACGCACAACCGTACACAAAGGAGGCTGGTTGACAGTATAACGGTATTTCATGAATACCAATTCAATCATCAGCTGTCTCTGCCTGCCCTTAGTGTGTTGGCAGAGGTTGCCTCATGACAGAATTGCTATTACCGCGTGGGAATCCCAAAGGCAAGCTTGTAGCAAAATCCGTTGTCAGCATCAAACGCCAAAAACACAAAGGCCTTTGAGTGTGTGTGTGTATCCCGTGTATCGGCCCTTCTGCTGCTAGTGGGGGAAATTCTTTCCCCGCATTTAACAAACACAGGCGCCAATTGTTTGAATTGCCCAAAGCAATCAAACGGGGATGTTGTTTTTTAATGAAACTATTTTAGGTGTAGCTGATGATTGAATTGGTATTCATGAAATAGCGTTATACTGTGAACCAGCCTCCTTTGTGGTGTTGTGCGTGTCTTGTTTTAGACAAGTTTTGGACAATATCCAAAACTTAAATGCCTGCTTAAGAGCCTGCTTAAAAAGTTCTATGATTTTCAATCAAAAAGGTCACTAACTACTGAGCTCTAATATTATATTCGAATTATCAAGAATCTGAACTTCTAAATATGTATGAAATGTTAAAGGCTTTCCAATTAATATACATTTTCTCGAGTCAGCGAAAACAAAATAATCCTAAAAGCGGGTTCGAACCTGAACCTAGGTTCAGCGACCTTCTAAAACCGCTCCGCGAACCCGAGTCCAAAAAGTTTCAAGGGCTCGAGCCCCGGAGTGAGCCCCTCCCGCTTTTAAGGAGGTTTGCAACCCTGGTTACTGTTTATTCCTCCGCTGAGTCTAAAAAACCATTCCACAATTTTTTTGTGGGACCGTTTTCGAGATATCGCGGAAAAGCAAGTTTTTTGATTGGGGAAAAAAGCGCCTTTAGAAAAATGTGTTTATCTTCAGTATCGATTCATTTATTATGATAGGTATCTTAATTTTAAGTGCCTTTTTCACTACGAAATTAATATTTTTATACTCTTGGAGAGGGTATATTAAAATTGTCTGGATGTTTGTAACACATAGAAGGAAGCATCTCCGACCACATAAAGTATATATATTCCTGATCAGCATGACAAGCTGAGTTGATATTGCCATGTCCGTCTGTCCGTCTGTTTCTCTGCTATCTCCTCCGTCAGTCTTAATGCTATCGTAACCAAACTTTGCACGAAGTCTTTTAGTACAAATACGCTGCACATTTGTCGGAACCGGCCGGATCGGATGACTGTAGCATATAGCTGCCATAAGAACGATCGGTCGAAAAACTAGTTTTAGTGAGAAAAACTTTTTTGATTTCACATAATTTCACCAAGGCTTGTCGAAATCGGACAACTATATAGTATAGCTGCCATACAAAAGTTAGGTCTGAAAAAAGTCTTAGTAAGAAAAACTTTTTTGTTTTCAATGTTAGCGCTCCCAACGCTCGTATTTATAAATTTTTATTGGTTTTACATAATTTCAGCAAGATTTGTCGAAATCGGGCCACTATATTGTATAGCTGCTATACAAACTGTTAGGCTTATATCAAGCTCCAAGGGTAGTAGTAGTTCTTTTTTTTAGTAGTAGTAGTTCTTTATTGAAAATAAGAACAATTTGTATAATTAGGCATGGCGTTATTGCCGTCAGCCTTAGCTCCAAGGGTATATAAACTTCGTCGAGCCGAAGTTAGCTTGCCTCTATACTATATATTATATTATATATTATATATTATATTTATCTACTAATAATAAAAATACAACGCCACATAATTTAAATAAATCTGTTCAAGAAAATATAAGTTATTGACATTTGAGTAAAACATGGCGGCCTTTTAACAACGAAAAATCGATTTTTAGACCCTTGCAAAGGTTATTATAATTTTGCCCAGAAGTTTGCAACGCTTAGAAATATTCATTTCCGACCCTATAAACTATATATATTCTTGATCAGGGCGACGAGCTGAGTCGATTTAACTTTGTCCGTCCGTCTGTCTGTCTGTCTGTTTCTACGCACACTAGTCTCTCTGTTTTAAAGCTATCGAGCTGAAACTTTGCACAAAGTCTTGTTTTTACTGCACACTGCTAATATGTCGGAACCGACCAGATGGGACGACTATATCTTATAGCTGCTGCCATAGGAACTATCGGTCGAAAAGTCAATCTTTGTAAGAAAAACAGTTTTGTTTTTAATATAAACGCCTCCCGCTTCAGCAATTATTAATTTTATACGCTTTTACACAGATTCGGAAGTATTGGTCTAAATCGGATGACTATTTCTTATAGCTGCCATAGAAACTATCGGTCGAAAAGTTGGTTTTATTTAGAAAAATTGTTTGTTTTAATGCTGACGTTCGTAAACTCGGATGTATTAACATTTGCAAGGGTATAAAAACTTCGGCAAAGACGAAGTTAGCTTGGCCTTCTCGTTAGCCATTTTTTTTGCAGCAAAATAATAGTAAAAACTAATTTTTCTCAAAGATTGAGGTAGGGACGATAGCCACGCCAATTCTGCGTCCATAAAGCTCTACATCAATAAAATCGGTTCGGTAGAACTTGAGAAAACGTGGGCACCATTTTGAAAAAAGGTATTTGGAGAAAAACGCGTTCAAAGTTTAAAGGAAATTGAAAATTGCTCGTTTTATCGAAGACATTGGTCGACAAAAACGGCTATATCTTCTAATACATTTCGAATTTCGGAAAATTCTTTTGGGATAATATTTTTGAATATCTAAGCTAAAAAATAAAAGAAAAAAATAGAGGCAAGCTAACTTCGGCTCGACCGAAGTTTATATACCCTTGGAGCTTGATATATGCCTGACAGTTTGTATGTCAGCTATACTATATAGTGGTCCGATTTTGACAAATTTTGTTGAAATTATGTGAAATCATTGAAAACTTATAAATTCGAGCGTTGGGAGCGATAACATTGAAAACAAAAAAGTTTTTTTCACTAAGACTATTTTTCAGACCTAACTTTTGTATGGCAGACGAATTCGACAAGTTTTGGTGAAATTATGTGAAATCTTTGAAAACTTATAGGTACGAGCGTTGGGAGCGATAGCACTAAAAACAAAAAAGTTTTTCTCACTAAAACTAGTTTATCAACCGATTGTTCCTATGGCAGCTATATGCTATAGTCATCCGATCCGGCCGGTTCCGACAAATGTGCAGCGTATTTATACCAAAAGACTTCGTGCAAAGTTTGGTTACGAAAGCTTTAAAAGTGACGGAGAAGATAGCATTAGAAACAGACTGGACAGACGGACGTGACGAGACGGACGGACAGACGGACGGACAGACGGACGGACAGACGGACATGGCTATATCAACTCAGCTCGTCATGCTGATCAAGAATATATATACTTTATGTGGTCGGAGATGCTTCCTTCTCTGCGTTACAAACATCCGGACAATTTTAATATACCCTCTCCAAGGGTATAATAATTAGACTTCATATTTGGAGTCAGCAAAGGTATTCACTTATGAAATGACTGCCAAATGGTCGGGTTCGGAAATGCTGAAAACTAGTCTTATTTTAAATAAAACTATTGCAAATTTCCCACAAACTTGGTTTCGGACTGTTTCCCCTGATATTTCATTTAAAGTATTGCGGTCCATTATCTGATTGAGCATTGATTTCATGAGTATGAATTTCATGATTTTCATCTACGCCACTGTCGTGTTTGAGCATTTCTGCCGTGTGGAATCCGTTGAGAACTTTAAACGACATTTTCACAAAATCGTTAATTTGGAGCTATGACAGTATTGTCTGTTAAAGTATGTGCGAGATCTGCATTCCTCATTTAGTTACACTTTACCCAAGTAATTTTCTGTTTAAACGTTAGCGTAGTATTAAAATATGCCCAGAATGCCACAAGAAATTACTCCCTTCAAAGCTAAGTGCTCCTATTGATATCTAGATGTTGCTCTTAGAACCGAATCTGTTCCGGTGCAATGTTAAGATTGCTTCCGGACTTTTTGGTTCCTGGAATATCGGTTTTCAGACACCGGTTCCAAGTTTTAATCGATTCCTTTCGGTAAACGGCTCCGGATCTGGCTGCGGATTGATTCAGTGCGATTATATATACTGTCAGACGGACATGACTATATCGTTAAGGTTGTTGGTGCTGATCAAGAATATATATGCTTTATAAAATCTTTCTGGAATTTTGACTGTTGTATTATGTTTGTGTGCCATTATTTTTGAAACATCTCATAGTAATTTTCCTAAAAGAAAACAGCGTTCATACCACCGATTACCTGCACCAGCAATTGGAACCAGCTGCTATGGAAACTGGTTGCCCTGCCTTACCCATCCGGCAGTTAATATAAATTAGTGTCTGAAAATTAATTTAACAAAGTCGTCGCAGCTTGAAATAGTGTGACTTTATTTATTACAAACCACTTTGATTCCCCTCCTCTATTTTGGCACTCTGCTCTGAGATCTACTTGCATCAGTTACCCTCGCATTTGGCTAATTTATTTCTTATTTATTGTTAACTAACTTTTTCAACTTGTCACAGCAGTTTGTGTTAAAAGTTTTAAGAACTCGCAACGCAAGATATGCAAACGGTTCCGATTCATAGGCAGCAGCCCAACTCGGGGGCTTCCTCTTTCCTGGAGGGTGGACGCACAGTGGTGCGAAGGGTATTTGCTGTTGCTTGAACAATTAGCTGGCAGTGAACGCATTTTTGCCACTGTTCAGGCCCCGGCCAACACCCCGACACCCATCAATTTGCATGGCTCGTCACTTCAGCAACGAAATCTTCGCGCATTTCGCATTTTAGTTGTTTCGCTTCGTTGCATAAATAACTGAAAGCGTTTCGCAGAGCCCGCATCCACCCACCAAACTGCGCCATTTTATTGTTTCAATGCCCCATTTGCATGTATGAGTCAGGGAGATGAGCATTCCGCTCATTCCTCCCCGCTCCTCCGGCTCCAGTCGCAGTCGTTGCACAATTCTAAGCGCAAACAGATTTTAGTTTGCAGAAACTTCAAGGCAGAGGGATGGTAGAACGGGAGGGGATGCAGGCAGCTGTAGCAGCATTTCGCAGAATTTTTCTGCTTGACTCGGCAAAAGTGTCGTAAATTTTTGATTTCATTAAAATGCGTGCAGCAGCAACAACGAAGACGTCATAGCCAATTGGAGCATGAAATATGCATTGTAAAATCATCATCTGCATTCTAGATACTTGTAGTTGAGCAATTAATAGTTTACAGCTCGAATTTCGGACTTCCCCGTGATTCGACGCATCCTTTGCACTCATAAATTTGTCAATTATGCTCCCGTCAGTCCTGAAGTTCATTTGCAGTCGACTGGAACTCGAATCCCTGGGAAACGCATAGATAACACATTTGCCAAAAATTGTCGCAAAGGTCCTGGCAAGCGCTTGGCACCGGCTCAAAAGGCATCCAACAACTGGCCACAGCAGCTCGGCTAAAACTTGTTAATCGACAAATAAAACTACGACAAAAAGATGGCTGGCACTGGGGAAAACCCAAAGTGCCAAATAAATGCGGCAGAAAATCAAATATAAAAATTATTTTCCGTTTCAGCATTTTTTTGAAGGTTTCCTTTTTCAGCCTTTTTGTGCTTTGGCAACTTATTTGCACTTGCTTATCGGCCTGGCACAAACCGTGAGGAAATATGCCACGTGCCACGCCCCCAGGCTAAAGATGGCTGGCTCTCTGGCAAGTGCCGCCCACTTTGTTGCTGTTTGGCCAGCCAACTGCAATGGCATTGATAAAGATTGACGGCGTTATAAATTCCCTGATTTTGTCACATCGGAAATTGGCAAAATTTCCGCCAAAGTGAAGCGCTTCCAAGCGGGATCCCCAGATGAGAGCCACTGTAAGTCATAGCACAAATATCGATTATTATAAATAATATTTAAATATGACATAAACCGAAATTAATGAAAATATGCTTGGTGGCTTTTGTACTCCATCTCTACTGGGCAGAAGTATTCAGAGTTTGATTGCAGGAAAGCGGTTTTATGAACGATCAAAAAGAAAAATGTTTTGGTTTTGAATAGTGGCGTCTTAAAACTATTCATAGAGAAAAGGGCAATAACAAGTTATGCTGTAACGTCAGCGCATCTTTGGATTCAGATAAGGTGGTGCTAACATCTGAACACCAACAATTAAAATAGCATTCAAAACCGATTTTTGCTTAGTTCCTGTTGAGTACCTTTTAAAAAACTTTCGAATAGATCAGGGAGAAAAACCATATGCATCAAATCTCCTTGGTTTACAGTAGGCGGGCATATTTGTGTCACTTAACATTTAAATTTTAACTGCTCTATAGATCTCTAAAGATTTCAGGGACACATACGCACATACCATTATGCAAGGATCATAAATGACTTATAGGTACAAATTAGTATGTACTTTCTTTATTTATAGGGCGATCATGGCACAAAAGCAAAATAACCAGGAACCATAACGATTATGAGTTCTATTATAATCATCTATTTTTAATGATTAATTTTTGATTTTTATTATACCCTTGCAAAGGGTATTATACTTTTGCCCAGAAGTTTGCAACGCATAGAAATATTCATTTCCGACCCCTTAAACTATATATATTCTTGATCAGGGCGACGAGCTGAGTCGATTGAGCTTTGTCCGTCCGTCTGTCTGTCCGTCTGTCTGTTTCTACGCAAACTAGTCTCTCAGTTTTAAAGCTATCGAGCTGAAACTTTGCACAGAGTCTTCTTTTTACTGCACACTGATAATATGTCTTATAGCTGCCATAGGAACTATCGGTCGAAAAGTGGGTTTTTGTAAAAAAACTTTTTTGTTTTTAATGTAAACGCCTTCCGCTTCGACAATTATTAGTTTTATACGCTTTTACACAGATTTGGAAGTTTTTGTTAAAATCGGATGACTATATTTAAAAAACCCTTTTTTTCCATTTCTTCGTTTTTGACGATTTTTGAAATTGTTTATAAAATTAACAAAAAATGTTTGTGCAAAACCGCAAATTACGTTTTGGTGGGCATGTCGAGATCTAATTTCGGATTTTTTTTTATTAAAATTAAAAATAAAAAATTTTTTCGCTGTTCGGTTTGTAAAAGAATGACCCATATAGCACTCCCACATTCTCGGTTTTCATCGGGGAACTTCAAAACTGAAGATATGGCCCAAAAAACGTTTATTGCTCATTTGGCTCACTTAATTTAAAATAACTCTGGAATGGACCATCTGATTTTGTATAACTTTGCTAATTCTGTCAGCGACGAGAAAAAATATTAATTATTATATTCAATGGTCTTAGAGATCTGGCATCTTCAACATTTTTTTGGCAGTTTATAATATTCAAATTCATTTATTCAAGATTATTTAATTCTGCGTTGATAAAATGTTGTCTCTATGAAATTGATTACATTTTAACGAAGTTATTTCCGTATTTCCGAGCACAAATATTTCTTAAGTGTGTAAACAGAAAATATATTGATATAACATTAATGCCCCTAAAAGTAAAGTATACTTTTAGTTTATAAATGTAAAATACTAATCTCAGCCAGCCTTGAGCAGAAAGCATCTACGTCGACTATGGGAGAGACTGATGAAGTTCGACATCACTCAGCCCTGGACGAGCCCCTCAATTCCATTGAAGAAGCATTGTAGGACGAAGAACACGATGAAGATCCTAATGAAAAAATAAGAAAAGCTTATAGCGAAGTTGGTAACTACAACCCCAAACCTGTCGATACCAACATGAACGTAATGGAGTACTGGGAGGGCAAAAAGTTCGACTATTAAAATTTATACCAGCTGGTCAAAGTGGTACATGCCGTTCTAGCAATGCAAGAAAGTGTCGAATGATCTTTTTCTGCCCTCAAATTGTATTATCGGATTTGAGATGCAACCTCTCATCGGACTCGCTGCAAAAACTGTTATTTGTAAAGTTGAATAACACAGGCCAACAAAATGACCACTTTTGTAAGGTCCAGCCTTATTTGTATTAAATTCTGATCCCGGTTTGTGCACTGATTCCAAGACTGGTCTTGGTTTTTCTCCATCAGCTCTTGTTTTGAAGATATCGCGGAAAATCAATTTTGCAGGTTTTTTGGATTTCAAAAAATTATGGAGGTTGCACCGTTCATAAATATCTGTATTTATGAGCTCTATGCGACAGTTTACATATTAATGCAGCCTAAAAAAATCATGGCAGCAGCATCAGCAAACCCAAAAGCGCCTAAAGTGGTCTTTGAAGAGAAATATTCATCAAATTATGGCAAATTTTTCAAACTTAATCGTCGTGTACCAGTCATTTGCGGTGCTTGCATTTGAATGAAAACCACTTTAGCATGTAGCCCAATGGTTCTTCTAATTTCACAAATTTTGTTGCATTTAAATCTTCTCGATGGACAAAGTTAGAGGCGGTTAATCCCGGAAAAATGAATTAAAATTTATGGTAGGACAAAATGTGTATAGGAAATATTAAAAGACTACGTGATCTAACATAGACCTTACATTAACTGCCAAGCAAATGTACAATAACATTCAATCAGTACTAGACTCAAATTTTTTTCCACAAATTCATATTTGCTTAATAACAAAGAAGCTCGCGAGAATGTAATTTGTCAATGAGTGGGGTGTTGAAAAAGTTTTTTTTTATAAATGGACTGGCTGTCCGGAGTAACCGTTATGTCAAGGACAAGCGGAAAACGAAAAATTGGTTATGGTTATTGGTATGAATGCCTTAATGTCCCGAAGCAGAATCAAGGACATTTTGAATTGACAAACTTTTATAATTTTTGTTTGCAGTCCACTGTAGAACAAAAAGGGAAGCAACCTTGGGCTCGACCGAAGCCTAAGCTTATAAGTATACCCTTGGAGCATAAATCATGCCTGCCAGTTTGTAATATGACAGTTATACGATATATTCATTCGATTTCGAAAACAGATAATATTCATAACTGGAAATAATAAAGACGCCACCAATGAAAATAAAAAAATTTCCTTTATTTGTGGGAAAATTTTTACTTAATTCAATTAAGAGGTCTTCTTATTAAAAATTATTGAAAATCGATTTTTATTTTTGGCCACTAAAAAAAAACTAAAACTAAAAAATTCGATCTTCCAACTTATGTCTTATCTCGTCAAATGACGTGACAGAATCACAAAGTTATTCGCTTGCGAAATGGAGCGAGTTTTTACACTACCTAGCATTCATTGCTCATCCCACCAAATAATAAGAATGGTCCATTTCCTCGATATATACATTCTTTTTACAAATAGAGTTTTTACTGAAATCTGTTTCCGCCGGGCATTTGCTGAAACTTGAAAAGGCATAATAGTCAGAAGCTAAACCATAAGTGAGCGCCCCCCGCCCATTCTACAATTTTAATGTCATTTGGGAAAAATTGTTTGAATCTAGTACTGATTGAATGTTATTGTACATTTGCTTGACAATTAATGTAAGTTCTATCAGAGCAGAGAGAACAAAATACCAAGAGATGAACTCGCTCTCACAGTTAAATTAACAGCAAAAAAGCCACGTAGCTCAATCAGCTTTCGGAGTCCTCATAGACAAAAAGCTGCGCTGTCTGCTTAGCAGGCCTGTGCTGTTTTGTTTTGCCTACACATGCGTTAGAGAAAAGACATCAGAGCGAAAGGGAGGGCATGTATATCGGGCTCTGTCATTTCGTTCTGTGTGCATATCTCATGTATGTATGTGCTTATGTTTATAGTACGTGCCCAAACCGTTTGCGTAGAAATGTGTATTGTGGGCATTGTTGCCAGTTTTCACTGAGCTTAGTAACTTTTGTTATTGCCTAAGCAAGGCAACGAAAGGGAAAATAATTGCCTAAAAACACATTAAACTTTAAATGGTGGCTCACAACCCCCACAAATTTTCAAAATGTCAAAAAATCCTTGTTTTTCATATGTGATAAAAAAATTCAAAAAACATTGACAACTTTTTCGAAGTGTTAAAATGCCTGTTGCTAAGTAAAAAAAACTAAAGGAATTAACAAAAATTTAATGACCCTTTCCACTAATATTATTAGTGCAAAATCGTTTCCAAAATTTGTTCATGTCAATGTTTTTATACCTTTGGGGGGGGGTTTTTAATTTCTGTTGTAACGCATAGAGGAAGCATCTCCGACCACATAAGTATATTCTTGATCAGCATGACGAGCTGAGTTGATATAGCCATGTCCGTCTGTCCGTCTGTCCGTCCGTCCGTCCGTCCGTCCGTCCGTCCGTTTCCATGCTATCTCATCCGTCAGTTTAAAAGCTATCTTACCAAACTTCCAGTCATTTTACAAAAGTCCGCCGTTTCAAATGACCATAACTTTGCCATACAAAAGATACTTTGGTAAAAAGTTTTAGTACAAAAATTTTTAGTTTCAAATAAGACCCCAAACTTGTTACTGTTCAATATTATATGCTAACACATAATTCTGCCAAGTTTGATTCAAATCGGATGATTTGCAGCATATAGCTGCCATAGAAACGATCGGTCGAAAAAGTAGTTCTAGTGAGAAAAACTTTTTTGTTTTCAAAATTTTGTCAAAATTTTGGTGCCATATAACAAACTGGCTGGCAGATATCATGCTCCAAAGGTATTTAAACTTCGGTCGGGCCGAAGTTAGCTTGCCTCTATTTTTATTTATATTACCTCAAAAATACATACCTTAAAAATCAAAAAATTAATTTCATTACAGAAATGAATAGATTATGGAAAAATAATCACATTTTATTATCTTCCATTTTTTCATACGGGCACTCCAAGTTAATGATTTTTTTGGATGAAAAGAATGATGGAAAAGAAAACTGCTGGTTCCAGGTGCATTGAAGAATTTTTTAAGTCCCGTATTCGTATGGCAATTAACAAACAGACTATTTGAGATGCTTTTGTTTTTCTGTGCTCAGTTGATGAAAAGCCATTCGCCCTGATCCGCCCAATTCAACTGGGTTGGGAATTTTATAAACCCGCAATCAGTAAAGAGATTTTCATGTGTATTTTCCGTAGTGAGGCTTATTATGTGTCCGCTAAGAGATCAGATGGACGGAAATACATTGACCACTATTATAGTTCTAAGAACTAATCATTAAATTACCTTCTTTGTAATTAATTTTTTTAAGATTGAGTAACGTTAAGTTAGGTGAAGACATTGTTAATTAAATATTATTGATGTAAGACATCTATAAATTCGGTATGGACAATTTTAGTAGGAGTAAAATATATCTAGGTGGGATCTTGATGGGATCTGGTGGTACTTGGGAGGGTTCAAGGTGGGATCTGGGTAGGATTTGGGCGGGATCTAAGAGGGATCTGTGTAGGATCTGAGTGGGATATGGTTGGGAGTGGGATCTAACTAGGTTGGATCTGAATAGGATCTAAATGGGATCTGGGCGGGATCCGGGTGGGATCTTGGATTTGGGTATGACCTTTGTGGGATCTAGGTGGACCTGTGTGGTGTGGGTGGGATCTGGGAGGGATGGGTGAAAGGGTGAAACATCATCAATTATTTATGGACCAGCACAATAAACAAGACTTCCTGAAAAAATGAAAGAACACTTCAGCAACCTGTAAGTTTTCTTCTATCGAAGGACTGCTCTTGCTGATTTTTATTTACCATTGAGAGAGTTAGTGATTTAAAAACAAGTGAGAAAGTCGGTCAAGCCCGACTATAACATACTCTGTACCTGGAGTAGAAGCTGAATGCAATGCTGGTGCTGCGCTCATCTCTAAGTCTCTCTCTCTCTCTCACTTTTTCTCTCTCTCTCTCTCTCTCACTATGTAAGTATATACACATCTAGACGGACCTGGAGGCATGACAAAGGTACTTATTTCGGGTTAATTTCTCACGTAAGAAAATCTATGCGCCTGCTTAGTTTTTATTATGAACACCGAGCAAGCAGCTAAAGAGGAAATAGAAATGGAAGTCGATTCCGAATGAGAAATGTTCTTTTACTATCTAATTTGTTTCTGACTTGTTTGAAAATTAAAAGAGTTTATCCAACAGAATGTAAAAAGGCACTATTTTGTGTAGCGCTGGAGAAAGAAAAGTGGAGTTCTTTTTTAGCCTGCTGCGACACCATCATTGTCGAAATTATAGCCAGATCGACCACAATAAAAGTGTGTGTTGTTTGCGGAAGTTGATGCTCTGTACGTCAGCTGTCTGGAATTTCAAAGTATTCCAGCAGGGACGGTAACAGTTATAACTTTTATTATAAAAGTCCTCAAATAATAGCTATTTTAAGAGTTTTATTTTAAAAGTCTTTTGGATAACAGTTATTAAGGACTTTTATTTTTTTCCTCAGAAAATAATAGTTATTAAAGAATTTTAAAATAAAAGTCATTTCATAACAGATATTTTAAAGACATATTTAAAAGTCTCAAAATAACTCTTATCGAAAGACTTTTATTATAAAACTCAGTCAGAGACTTATATTTAAAAATCAAACAACAAAAGTCTTTTTTTCTAAGAACTATTAAATAAAACTTCTACGACTACATTTGCGCAGACCGCGAGAAACTTCAGCATGAAATCTCAATGAAAGTACCATTCATTATGTCGTTTTTATGTTATGCCAATTGGAGACGCATCTAAAAGAGGCGTAGACCAAAAACCGCTAAATTTGCCAAATTTTCATTTGAATATTTACTAAAGCGCAGGCGTTGGTAAATAAGAGTCGTAGATTGAACAGTCCAAAATATTGCGAATTTTGCAAATAATGGGACAAAAAAAACGCGAAATTTCCAAACTTCTCATTTAAGTTTAGGCCAGTGGTGCACAAACTCACATTATCATGATTTGCGCTGGTGTGCGTAGCAGAGCAACACGAAGTAAACGTTGTTATGTCAAATATACCCAGCCAGCAATTGAGCAAACGTTATGCAAAAGAAGCTTAAAGAAAGCTTACTTTTTTTATGCGTTGTCGTATGGCAGCCTTCGATTTTCAAATGTCGGTTTGGCGACCGAGAGATTTCGTGCTCACTCTCTCTCGCTCTATTGACACTCTCTCTTGGCGCTCTCTCTCTCCCTTGTGATCTTTTAGTGCAAGGCAGCTGAAGCTGGCAGCGCAGGCAAACAAAACGAGAGCGCAAGTTAAAGTCGGCTCTAACCGACTTCGATATACCCGTTACTCATGAAAAAACATATTTAAAAGTGTTCCTGCGTTCCTTAGGGTGAACATCTGAAAAGTATGCAACACTTTTTAACTCGGCTAAATATCACTTTTTTGCTCATAACTAGAGAACCGCTCATCCGATCCTTATCATTTTTTCGGTAAACTTATTCTTATAGTTACAAACTTTCTTTAGAAGGTACGAATCGTCTATCTTTAAAACTGTAGGAGATATAACGTTATATTCGAACGGCGGGGGCGGGAGTGGGCGTGGCCGAAATTTGAAATAAACTTGATCTGCCTGCAAGTATAAGAAGCATTTGTCTCATACATGTCAAACCTCTATCTCTTACCATCTCTGAGATCTAGGTGTTCATACAGACGGACGGACAGACGGTCAGACGGACATGTCTAAATCGACTCGGCTGTTGATGCTGATCAAGAATATATATACTTTATATGGTCGGAGATGATTCCTTCTGCCTGTTACATACATTTGCATACCCTTTAGTATACCCTTTTTACTCTACGAGTAACGGGTATAAAAATTTAGCCTCAAGCAAAGGCAAGAAAAAAATCTGTATCCTCATTTTTTGTTGAAGAGCGAACAAGTGAACATTTTTCTTTAAAAATATAAGTGCGCGTTTAAATTTATTTAATGCCAGCAGCAATATTTTTGAGAATAAATTTTGACAAGACATATAAATATTCGTCGTAAGAAAGCTTTATTCACTTTATATTTAAATTCTATTCAGATACGTTCACCTGATATTAGGAAGGAAAGGACTTTGTATTTTCTTTTGTTTTAAAAATAACCACAAAATAGTTTACGCTTTATTATTTCACTTACACGCTTGTTGTAAGCTTATAAAAAAGGATTATATAACATATTTGGCAAGCGTCTTTTTTAAGCTTATAAGGATGGGTGCGTTTCGTTTATAAAACGCTTGCTTTGATGCGTTTTATAAATGTCACAGCAGCGTTTTATAAGCGTTTTGCTTATATTTGAGCGCTTACAAAACGTGTATTTTTATATGAAATTGTTTGCTGGGTAGGCTACAAACAAACACACATATGTGTGTGCGTGCATTTTATAGAGCACACGTATTCTCTCTCTCTAGATTCTGTTATTTTTCTTTAATAACTATTACTTTCTGAGGAAAACAATAAAAGTCCTTAATAACTGTTATCCAAAAGACTTTTAAAATAAAACTCTTAAAATAACTATTATTTGGGGACTTTTATAATAAAAGTTATAACTGTTACCGTCCCTGTATTCCAGTCATATAATATCTAAGCTAATATCTTTAGTTCTTAAGCATTATTTTTTTTTTGGCTTGGAATTAGACTATCGTTATCGATAGTCTAGGGTTGGCGAAGTTTTGTAAAACTTATTCTGCCATCGCTGTGACTCACTTGGCGAGTGCACCAGGTCCAGGCCTACTCGTGCACACGCGGGAAAACTTTTAATAATATGACTTTAAACTAACACGATATTGCACTCGACAACAACGCGTAGTTTTACTCCATGTTTATGCGAATATCAATGTATAAGGTAGGTCATTGACCATTTACTATAAATTAGGTTTATTTTGTTCTATAAACTGGAGGACAAAGGCTGAACGCGCAAACACGTGTCTTGCAAAGACAAACGCGGAGTTCTCCTTCAAGCGAACTGCAATGCTCGAAGCTTTCCGAGGGACTGTCTTAAGCGTTATGAAACATGTTTCAAATCAAAGTCTTAATAGTAACTTTATTAATCTAACCTTTTTACCAAAGTAGCAACGGGAATATAAATCAATCTTATGTTTAAATATTTGGCAAAAGCCAAAAGGGTCTCCTGTATGACCTTACATTTCCCATACAACTAATGCAATCTAATGTTCATCCATGCTAAACATTAGATAGATAGATAAAGATACATAGTTTGATTCATTAAATATTTCAAAATCGTTCAGCAATAAAAATAAAAGCATTCAGAGGAAACCGAACAAAAATCAAGCAGAATGACAAGGACAATGCGACAACGAACAGAATTCCCAAAAGAAGCGAGAGCTAACGTATGTTTCTGGGTGTTGTTCGCTGTGTGGCCAAGGCGTCGAGTGCTTGCGCCAAGCTGCAAATAGAACCACAACAACAACAATAACAATTGAAAAGAATTTAAATTTGCATTTTGCGCAAAATACAGGAGTAAGAGAAATGTCCGGAGGAGTGCTGGCCGCATCATTAAAGCGAAGCAGCAGTCCAGCTTGGGCCACACTCTAGACAGGAGTTTTACATTTGTATCACTTTTTTATCGCCATTTAAATGTAAATTGTGGCCGAAAGGGGAGCTGGGTAAAGGGGAGGAGGGTCGCAGTTTATGTGAGTGCGACGACTTCCGACCGCAATTGAATTTTTTAAAAGCGCTGAGCATTGATAACCAAAACAATAAAAGTGCTACCCACACACACACACACACACACCGGCGGTGGGCAGGGGAAACTGGTAGACGGAGAGGCGAATGTTTTGAAAGCGCTTAAATATGCAACAAGCCAGGGAATGGGAGAGGCCGACAAAAAATAGATATGCCCCAGAGGCACAAAGCGCAAATCGGCCTATAACAAAATATGTGCTTGCCAACCATTCGTAGTACACACACATATGTTTGTGTGTGTTTCCTGCAATAGCGGGGCTTTCACTGTTCGTTTGACAACATACACACACGGCCTGAAGCCCAGAGGTTTTCATTTTGTTTGTGCCATTGTAAAAAGTCGTTAAATTTTATATGCATTTTGCAAAAATTTGTTGAAATTAACAATAAAACGTGACCGGGCAAATATTTTGGCCAAAAGTCAATTGAATACTTGATACCCACAGACATACGTATATATACCCTGTATGTACATTAAACATTGACAGTATGTACGCATGCAAATAGCCACAAGAGCAAAAAACAGGTTCCACTTGATGTTCGAATAGACCAGCTAAATAACTGAAGGAGAGGCTTATTGCATTAAGTGCACTGATATCGGTTTTCTTCTGCAGTTAATCAGCTCAATAAAAATAACTTTGTAATGAGACCAGAAAAAGTAAAAAACCAACTATACTAAAATCCTTTCAAGTTCGATATTGGAATTTCCACAAAAAGGTCCTCCAAAAACATCAATTTATTTTATGCAACTAACAACTAACTATCTTATGTTCCATATATCAATTTAATATTCTCAATCAATTTGCTTATGTTTTTAATGTTATTAAGATACTTCAGTAAAATTGATTTATGTGCGAAAAGTTTTTTTGCGATTTCTTTAATCTACTCGCGGTACTTTTGGTTTGAGTACAAACTTTTTCGCTTCCTCTTCATGTCGCTTTGCCAAGTGCCCAGTTTATATTACCTCCTAGTCTGTGCACGGTACCATGGTACCGTTATATGAAACAAGTGAACCGGACTTGTTTCTCATAGAAATCATAGTTCATACGTTCATACCGCTGTCTGTGAACACATAAATAGTAGTATTAGTTAGTAATATAATATTAATATTATAATATTACTAATAATAGTATTTAACCTAATATTATTGTATATGTATAACATAATTAGGGTATTCACTTTGTTGAGCACTTGAGCACTTGAGCAGTTTTGCCTGACTAGTATTGTGAGCAGCTCTCTGTGCACGAAATGTGTGCACAACTACGTTTGAGGTATAATTCGGCAGTAATCCATGGTTCATTCAAAGTTGGCGCTTTTTCCATACAATTTATATGAATGTTTGATCACACATTTGATTTTAGCTTGTACATATAACACTTATAGCACTAAGGTACAAGTGCCCGACTTTTCGTAGTCAGGGTCTGGGTCGAGCAAGCTGTGCACAATTTGTTCAGAGTAAATTGTTGTTGTAAATGTTTACACTTTTCCCCAAGTGCTCAAGTGCTCAACAAAGTGAACACCCCAATTGTTTCTGAATGTCTTTATCTTAAATAACAGAACTGATTAAAAATTCCTTGTTTGTACAACCATTGTCAGAACCAAAACTTAAAGCTATGTAATTGTGAGTCGTTGTAATTAGTGTTATAAAAAAAGTATTTAATTAATAGTATCACTAAGATGGAAAATAATCCAAATATGTCAAGCCTGCTCCCGTTTCCGAATCAGCTTGACCGGAATTGGTAAGAGCAGTGATTTCTAAGAAATGCCATCCAGAGGATCTATTGTAGGCAATTAGGATTTTGAAGTTAAAAGTCGATTAACACAGCCGGCTTATTGAAGCGAGAACATTTTACATTTTTTACATCAAGGGCGAAAACAGAACAGAAAGCGGGCATGCTTTTTAGCACGAGTTTGGGTGCGGCTTAGTAGAAAGTGAAAGACTTTGTCGCTCTGTCATCAGTCATCACTTTTAAGGTTGAGAAAAATCACTGACGTGCTGAGTTCTTATACTTCAATTGGTTACGCAATAAAATGTACGGATATTAGCCTTTAGAGTAAAATGGATTAAATGCTTCATTGGAACGAAAAGGTTGTGGTATGAGTTCCAGGAGGGTCCGGTTTTTTCTTTTCTTTTTCATTATTATTTTTTTAACCAAATAAATTTATATATGTCAATCATAAAGTTTTTTAACTGAAGCCCTACAAAAAACTGTAGGATGGTTAATAAGTTCCGAGATAATAAATCTTTTTTTAAAGCTCATTTCAAGGGTTTTCAATCTTGATTTTATTAAATTACAAGATTCTCGAAAAAGAGATTTTCAATCTGGATTTTAGATTGAGTTTTTTCTCAGTGTACCAACTACAAAAGAATAGTCAAGAACTGTAATTCTAACTCATTCTGTTATTTTTACGATGAGATCTTTTACACAGGTGTTGAACGACATGAAAATTTATTCCTTGCACTATCACTTCATCTTTTTCCCGAATAATCTTGGTGATGAGAGCGATGTTGACGTTGTTTTTTTAATAGCTAGGGATGATAAAAAAACATTTTACATAACTTTTTTCAGTTTGAAAATCGCACTTAAAATCTAGCCTTTTTTTAAAAAGGGATGAATTTGGTGCAAAGTTGTTGATAATAGCTTTTATTAGATAATGACGAAGTTAAGCACCAGATTAAGAAGTCGTGTATTAATGAATGGTAGGGCATTTAAGTATGAAATGGATTTTTGAATCAGCAAAGGGACTTACAAATAAAATGACAGCCAAATGGACGTGATTAAAAATGCTCTAAGCTAGTGTAATTTAAGAAATGCATTTATTATATAGAAAACAATCGAAAAATTGCTATTGAATATCGAGATAACTGCTTACTAAAAATGGAAAAAATTTTGGTGTCGAATGGGACTTTCATTTACATTTACATAAACGAGCCCCGACCACCATTAATTCGTACGGCTTGCTTTTTTACCCGAATGCAATGTTTAACAGACAATATCTTCAATACTAATGTAGATAACACATGCTAACTTACTATTCTTTGAAAGAATATTCTCTTAATTTTAGAAAAAAACGAGAAAGGCAAGGCTAACTTCGTCCGTACCGAAGTTTTTATATATTTGAAATCGCTTGTCTCAAGTGTTAGCGACTTCGACCAAACTTCGCAGATCAGCTTAAAAACATTTAATATTACCCATGACCGTGAATGAGAGCGGTAATATTGAGAAAAAATCAGTTTTTCTCATTACAACCCATTTTTCGACCGATCATTTGTATGGCAGCTACAAGAAGTAGTCATCCGATCCGGTTGGTTCCGACATATTAGCAGCGTGCAGACAATTTCCGCTCGCTAGCTTCAAAACTGAGGGACTAGTTCGCGTAGAAACAGACAGACGGAAGTACAAAGCTTAATCGACTCGGCTCGTCACGCTGATTAAAAATATATATACTTTATGTGGTCGGAGATCATTCCTTCTATGCGTTGAAATTTTTAGCTATTGAGAATGTTACATAGATAATCACTATTCATACTTTATAGAACTTATATCCAATATCTCGCAATTGCAGGCGCGTCCACTCACACTTAGCACTTTTTCCGATTTTATCAGACCGCTCAGATGCTTAGTTTCTTAAACTTTGGCGACGATCAGCCTTCACAATTTTGGCCAGGGCTCTTTTGTCACGAGCTGTTATTGCCGATGTTCGGCCGCTATTTGCGATTTTATTTTCAATATTGCCATTTTTCTTAAAATTTTTTACAATTCCTTGAACGGACGACTTAGCCAGATTTAATTGTTTGGCTATTTCACCAAAAGTGTTCCCAGATTTATAATAATCTACAACTAAATTTCGTATTTCTTTGCAAATCGGCTTACCACGTGCCATCGTTACTCAACTTTGAATAATTTTTAGCAATTACACATTTCTTACATTCTGCATTGTATAACTGTTTCCAAATTTCGTCAGATAATAGTTATGTTACACTGTTTGCTTTTGTTCTGATCTTCTTTCAATTCTAAGCTGAGCTAATGCACCGTACGAATTAATAGTGGTCAAATTTTTTTTATCAGTTAAGCAAAGCATTCAAAGAAATTAATGTTATTGTTGTTGTTGTTGAAGTACAACAAAAATTTTTTTTTCTCAAATTACGAGAATAAATTGGTCTTTCAAAGAAAAATAAGTTAGCATGTGTTATCTACATTAGTATTGAAAATATTGTCTTTTAAACATTGCATTCGGGTAAAAAAGCTAGCCGTACGAATTACTAGTGGTCGGGGCTCGTATATGATTACTGTCTCCCTTATGCTGCGTTAGACAAATCCCCACTTCCGAAAAAAAAATTTCTTTCCTTTCTTTCTTTAGAAAATATGTGATATAATTTTATGTGATAAATTTTGATGCCCTATGTTCCACACTGCACTGGAATAACAAGAATATCCCACAGCCATCGCCTTCTTTATGATTAACTTTATCTAACTAAGGGCCGATTTCACATCTCGTACATAGATCTATTTGTCACATAAACAAACAAATAACAGAGTAAACTCGATGAATGTCTGACACATAGGAGCTATCTGGGAGAACAGAAATCGACCCTTAAGCTACTTTAGTTGACTTCACATATTGACAGTTGGACCGTTTTGCCTGTTTTACTCTTAGCACCACTTTAGTTATGAAACAGATATATTACAATCTAAGGTTATAGTATGTTAAGCAATTGAGCTAAGTAATATGTAAAGTGCAAAGTGCACTTGTTCTTGATTTAAATGCCTGGCTACTTTTCTACTTTATCTTGCGATACCTTAAAAGTCCAAACTGTAATCGTAATGCCGCGTCACATATTCTTTAATTTTATTTCCACTGAAAATCTGTTTTCAAATTAACAAATAATTTAATTTTCAGCTTCTAAGCCTCCGAAAATGCGTATTTAATTGCATTACAAATCTAAGCAATAAATAGGCTGCCAACAACAATTATTAATAGTTATTATGTGCAATAATTATGCATATAAATCCCATAGAATTTTACATTAAGCATCGCATATTTTTTTCTTGTTTTTTTCTCTATTGAATTATTTTAAAACTAAAATTCCGATTGGTTTTCCGTCTACCCTGTGGCTGCTTTTGTTGGGCTTGGCATTTAATGCGCTATAAATAATAAAACTGCAGCACTCGGCAGCCACCATTGTGTTATTGTCAGCTGGAATTACATTTTAAATATGCTAATTTGCATGCATTCGATTTTTGGTTATTTTATTTAAACTATTTTATACACATTTCAAGCAACACAAAAAATATGCGACTAATGAATGCGTTTGGAGTGGATCCTCTCATTATGATTGAACTACTTAGAACTTTCGCACTACTATTTCTGATTTCTGGAAGAATGTGATCAAGCGCTCTCAAAAAAATTTGCTGCAATTGTTAGAAAAAACCAAAGACATAACTTCATGGCATGGAAAATCCGGGAAAAGGCCATAAAAATTAAAATTTTTGTCTGTTTTTGAAACAAACATGATCTGAGTGTAGAAAATAGCAGGTTATATTTTAAATTTGGTTGCACTAGCTCCTTTAGTCCCTGAGATCTGGGTGTTCATACAGACAGACGGACAGACGGACATGGCTATATCAACTCAGCTCTTTATACTGATCAAGAATATATATACTTTATGTGGTCGGATATGCTTCCTTCTGTGCGTTACAAACGTCCGGACAAATTCGATATAAAAAATAGAGGCAAGCTAACTTCGGCTCGACCGAAGTTTATATACCCTTGGAGCTTGATATATGCCTGACAGTTTGCATGGCAGCTATACTATATCGTGTTCCGATTTCGACAAATCTTGTTGAAATTATGTAAAATCATTGAAAACTTATAAATGCGAGCGTTGGGAGCGATATCTTTAAAAACAAAAAAGTTTTTCTCACTAAGACTTTTTTTCAGACCTAACTTTTGTATGGCAGCTATACTATATAGATGTCCGATTTTGACAAGGCTTGGTGAAATTATGTGAAATCATTAAAAACTTATAAGTACGAGCGTTGGGAGCGATAACATTGAAAACAAAAAAGTTTTTCTCACTAAAACAAGTTTTTCAACCGATCGTTCCTATGGCAGCTATATGCTATAGTCATCCGATCCGGCCGGTTCCGACAAATGTGCAGCGTATTTATACCAAAAGACTTCGTGCAAAGTTTAGTAACGATAGCTTTAAAACGGACGGAGGAGATAGCATAGAAACAGACGGACAGACGGACAGACGGACGGACGGACAGACGGACATGGCTATATTAACTCAGCTCGTCATGCTGATCAAGAATATATATACTTTATGTGGTCGGAGATGCTTCCTTCTATGCGTAACAAACATCCGGACAATTTTAATATACCCTCTCCAAGGGTATAAATATCAGATTTTTGCTAAATATTGTGATATTTTTCTGTGTAGAATTTTCGTCCAAGAGCGCGAAAACACTGTGTGGATTGTGTGAAAGAGTTTGTCAAAGTTGTTTTATTTTTGAGATAAGAGGTTCTACTTTATCTACAGAAAAGTTGATATAGAAGTCATCTGCCAGAATCATTAAAAAAAAGTTTCGAAATTCTTTTGCAGCAAACCCAACAAGAGTATTTTATTTTAAAACCAAAACGAAGTTAAAAATTGTTTATTTTTTTCACTTTCTCTGCCTGTACTGCACATATAGACTGTCCACAATGTACGAGTACTTGTACAACGTACACACGTATGTGTATATTTCATGAGTGTAAGTCGTGACGGGCATGTAATGAATTCTTTGCAAGGCATGCAAATTTGGTTTTAAGCGAACGCATCCTGCAAACTATTTGACGTCCATGATGAAAAGTTCTATTGTTGTTTCGTATAAAAATAAAAAGTATTTCAAGAGTTGTGATTCTTGCGAGCAATATGAAGATGAGAAGTTATTCAGAAGTCTTAACACACTCGGGTACAACCGGGCTGAATGTGTGCTATGTACGTTGGGAGGACATTTGCGATGGAAGAAGACTCGAAAGAATTTTATAGGTATTTACACTGTCATAAGGAACATATGGGCATCCCTTTTTTTTAATCTATAAATACGTAAGCATTACGCGTTACCCCAAATGTTAGCTTTATTGTGGCAGTCGAACCGAGAGCAGTTTAAGCAGTCTAATGACAGCATTCTATACATCATATGTCCCTCATAAAATATACCAAACTGTAACTGACTAGAACACTGTGTGGCTTTGTTTGCATTTGAAGGCTGTCAGCGTATTTTATGTCCTTCAACAATAGACGGACGCCATGTACGTGGCCTGTAACTGAAATGAAAGGACAGGACAGTTCGTCCTTTGTGGGGGCGGTGACTTCATGTTAATTGCTTATCTACGTGATTTCTTACCAAATTAATTTGGCCAAATTGCCAAGAGACAACCTAGAATAGCAACAGCATGGCAAATAAATCAGTTAAGTTGCTGTATTAACATTGACTACATTTGCCTAATTAAATGTATGCGACCCCCACGATCCCGATCGCTTTGCCAATTGAATGGAAAAGCTTTTCCTTTAATTGAAAACTGTTAAGCTGCCGGCTTTTGGCTTTTTGAGTGTTGCAATTTGATGTAATATTATGGGCCTATGTTTTCCTTTTATGATTTGGCTTAACTGGCAACGACACATGCGCGCCTAAAATGCAAAATCAACAAAACTAGCATTAAAATCAACATTCGTCCGCAGCCCGCAGGACCAGGCACTCTGTTTAGACAGGGATAGAGTTAGGAACCGGGGTTGCGGGTGGGTGTTGGTAGGCCAGGCCGTATTCCGCAATGTTGAAAATAATTTCACGAGTGAACGAATAAAATAAGCGCGCTCTGCTGGCGGCTCTGATGTCCATATGAAAGTTGCATGATGTTGACAAAACATCTAATAAAAACATTCAACTTGCCAGATACGAGTGCACACACATACACCTAGGGCAGCGCCGGCAATCAACACAAACAGAACGCGACCAGAGAGCCAAAAGGATAAATAAACAAAAAACATTGTAGCCAAATTATTTTGTTATCATAAGCGTCAACCCAACAGGCCACGTTCAGGCAAGTCCTTAAAGCTCTCGGGTTGGAAATGATTTGATTTAAGCGCTTGTTAAAGAGCTCAGGCATCAGTTAAATATTCAATATTTTGGTATTTACACAAATGGAGGTAAGAGTGAGTCACAAAAACTCCCAAAATCATTGGATTCATTTAAAATAACTTGGTGGGTTAAGCAAAAAGGGACATCAAATTAACATTGCATTTTTTCAGCAGCCAAAAAAAGTGTCGCTAGCGATAGGTAATACATTGTGCGGTTATTGAACAAATCCCATAAATTACTTAAATGCATTTAGGCATTCCTTTCTAAACAGCGCTGTGCCTACTTCAGGCAGCTAGAGCGTAAGGGTCAGATTGCGTGCAAGAGTGTGCACGTTGTGTATGTTGTATGTGTGTCTCAATTGTACAGGGTATTTCGCAGTCAGGCCACTCGGCTGCAACGCTCTTACTTGTTTTTTTTTCCCTTTTTTCGGCCAAAATTTAGATTATTCGGGTTGTACTCGTATTTTAAGCCCCTAATATGACTTACATAATCTTGTTAGGCTTGGACCACAATTTGACATTGCTGCCATAGAACAGATCTGGCCGATATGCACCAGCTTCGATGGTTTTAAAAATATTCAACTGAAATTCTGTTTGAACTCGTACTTTAAGCTTCTATTTCATATTTCTATTTCATATTGATGCCATTTAATTGATCTGTCCGACTTGCATCAACTTTGTTGTACTTTACGCTATTGAACTGAAATTCGGTTCGTACTTTTATTTATAGCTATAATAACGACTTACGAGACTTTTTTGTGTTTGAACATTTTTTTTTCATTCTTAACTCTCAACTTAATTACAAATTCAGCTGCAATAAAGTCGATTTTCTCGAAAAGCAAAACTAATGCAAAACTAATATTCCAAACAACACACGTCACAACTGAACAAAAGCACACAACAATGACAAACCAATTACACTAGTTTACCAATATAAATAAAATAGATGATTAATTTCAACCGAAATATTTTTTAGTATAGTTTGGAATTTTGATCTCAAAAATCGATTTCAAAAAATTTTTCATAGCTCGGTTTTTACATTAGTAATTTTTTTCATTTTTTGTGTAGGTGCTCTTACATTTCAAGCCTTATCTCACTTCATAAATGTCAGATAGAGTCACACAAGATATGAGTCGATAGATATTTGAGCTGCCAATAATCGCGTAGAGCATTGATTTTAAATCGGTTAAGTAGTATGATTTCAACGACCAAGAATATTTAAGAAAAATCGATTTTTCGTTCGAAAATGCATGAAATTTTATTTTCAAACGCCTAGGAAAAATATAAAAAAAATCCAAAAAAATTATTTTTACATTTTTTCTACTTAAGAATCCACCTTTTAGGAAGAAAATAAGGTATTAATGAGGAAAATCGAGTTACACGTTCCGTAGATGGATTAATTTGAGGAGAGGAACTAACAGTCAAATTTGAGTATTTTGAGAGTTTACAAAAATTAAATTTGTATTTTCCTTCTATTTTTCATCAATGAAGTGAGCGAAAAGCCATAACAATAATAATAATTAAGAACGGAGCAAAAGTCGAACAAAACGAAAGTTTATTTTTAAATAATCACGAAAACACCACATTTTTTTTTGCACTAAATTGCTCACAGCTCCTGTTTTTCTTCATAGATTTTGATCATCGTTATCTGCGATCTTAGTACAAATATAAAATTTTATATTTAAAATATTTTTAATTATTGTATTCAAACTATTGAACGGATGATGTAAACCGATTACTGTGAGTTCTATTGCCTTTCGATTCATAACTTGCTTGATTCTATTTGACTGTTAGAAAGTGATATATGGCTTAAAATGTAAGTGCACCTACCAAAAAAATGAAAAAATTTATATTTCAAAAACGGAGCCATGAACAAATTTTTGGAATTCATTTTTGAGATCACCATTCATAACTACACTAAGAAAATATTTTTTGTAGAATTGGTTTTTTTTTGGCTGTAAACTAGTGTTATCAAATCTTAATTAGACTAACAGATTTAACTTTAAAATTTTTAAACACTTGAAAAGAGTATTATTATTTTGCCCAGAAGTTTGCAACGCATAGAAGGAATCATCTCCGACCACATAAAGAACATATATTCTTGATCAGCATGACGTGCAGAGTCCATTAAGCTTTGTCCGTCCGTCTGTCTGTTTCTACGCGAATAGTCCCTCAGTTGTAAAGCTAGCGAGCTGAATCAAATGATCGGTCGGAAAATGGGTTTTAGTCAAAAAAAAAACCGTTTTTTTCTCAATATTATCGCTCTCAAGTCACAGTTGAGACATCCCCAACATTATGAAAAACGGGCACAGATAAAGTTAGCCTTGCCTTTCTCGTTTATTTTGCTTCTAACTTTTAAACAGACGCACTCAAAGTAGGAAGATATTTGCTGCCAAAATTACGAAACACACGTAGCACACAAACAGTAGCCACTATGTTTGAATATGTTTTTTTAAACTAATATAAGTATGGAATTATTTGAAGTCCGGTATATATTTGATATATGAAAAACAGCTTGTTGAGGTTAATGTCTAAAACGGGCAAAGCCACCAGTGTGTATTAGCAGCTCTTGAACTGCCTCTGGCTGGTTTTTAGACCAAATTCAACAATTCTAATTGTTGAGCCAAAAATTAGCTTCGTCCGAAACCAATACTTAGATAAGACATCTTTACACCTTGCACCTTCACTTTTTCACCTGACACCTTACCCTTGATTTTTAAATCTAGCAGATTGGGCAAAAGAATTTATAATAAAATTTGTCCCTTAAGCTAGGTACTCAGACGCTCGAAATTTTGTTGGAGCCCATCTTATTATATAGCTCAGGAAATCCGTTCATGAAAATTGTCAGAGCGCATTGTCAGAGCTAGTACTGAGACAGCAACAATTCGCATCGACAATGAACACGGACCTGCCAACTCGATTTCTCGAAAACAGCTGAGGGGAATTATGAAACTTGCTTCATTTGTAATTTGTAAATTGAGCACTCAATGAATGTTAATGCAAAGCAGACAAAAAACAAAACTACAATTATTTGGAAAGCTGCGGGGTGGACAAATAGTTGGAGCTGATGAAAATGAGCCATGAATGCTTTCAAATAGATTCATTGCAAGTAACCCTTTAGTTCCTTAAAGCAACACGCCCCGACCGGTCCATGTAATAAATATAAGATTGTTAAATTCAGCTGTTAGACACATGAAACTCTATGAATTTGACAAGCAACCAAACTGAAAACCACGGATCGCAAATAAGATCTATGGAAAGCGAAAAAAGCGTGCAATTTTATTCAAAAGTAAGCCACAAACCTTTTTTTTTTTTAATGAGAGTTCAGCACAATTTTTGTTTTGAATTTTTATGAAAAAATCAATTTTAAGCATTATTTTTTTAATTAAAAATAAAAATTGTGACATAATGATTAATTTTTATTTATTTTTTTATAATAGAGTTGTTGGTTAGCGACCTTTATAATTGTAGAATTTGATGCTTGCTGGCCTCGAGCCAGCAAGCATTTTTTTATAACACCTTCTAATTAAAATTTTTATAATAAAAATTGCATTTGAAGATTATTTTCTGATTTTTATTATAAAAATCAAAAAGATTGAAATCAAATATCTTTTGAACCAAGCGGCGTTGGACTAAGCACATAAATGATCTACGGCTCAATACCTTTCTTCTGGCATATCACATGTCTCTAAAGGATCCCTGCTTAAAACATAACAAGAACAGGCTACTAGACCCCTAAACCAGTGGCCCCGCAGGCACACTGCTTTTGGGCAACGCGTTTGTTTTTTTCCCCGAGCGCTCTTTTAACCTTGTTTTGTTGCAAGAGCTGCAAGCTCGATATTCCCCGCCATATACAGAAAATATGGTCCCCTGCCTCAAACAAGCTATGTTTCTTTGTTTGAATAATGTCCGCATATTGCAAGTGGAAATCGAATCATTAATTGCGATCGCAGAATGCTTAGTGTCAATGTAAAACAGTTTTTCAATTGTTCTTAAATAAGTAGATCAAGTGTTTGCTCCATTTCACTTTCCTGCAGTACAATTGCAACGTTATAGCTCTCTACCCGCTTTTGTCCTTAGAATGCTTAGCCCATTCACTCATACATGCTTATAACAATACAATTTCTATAGCATACTTTCGAGCGCAGCACTTGACACTGATAGCACACGTCGTCTGCGTCTAGCTGTGGCGCATTAAATGGACAAAGGTTTTCGAGTCCAGGGGCCTGACATTCTGCAGCCAGTTACAGTTGCAGTTGAAACAAGCTTCCCCCCGCTACCCTTTGTGGCGTCCCAGCAACGTCTTCCTGTCACAGTCAGCTCGACTTACTTGGACTCGTCCATCTGCCCGTCCGCTCTCTGTCCCCCCTCTGTCTTAGTCACCCTTTGTGTGCCGCTGCATTATGCTCGTATTTACTTTACTCGCAGCATTTGCATTGGCTTTGTGCTGCGCGGCTGCAGTTGTAACCTAATTTTCTGCACTTAATTGTTTCATTATGGCGCCGCATAAACAAAGGGCTCAACCCGATCTGGCCTGGGTCCCTGCGAAGGAAATGTCGAAAGAATTGCCCAGCAAATGTGTGCGAAGAAGAAGGAAGATTTGAAATAACGTAACGTGTAATGTGGCTTTGACTTGATTGGCTGCTGTTGCTGGTAACCGCATGCAACCTACTTTGTTCGGCCATTGTTTGTTTTTAATTAGCCGCAATAAACGCACACACACATGTCCGTGGCACGTGCAGTAAGGCCACTTAAAGTAAACAATTGTAAATGGCATTTCACTAAGCAATTGAATTTGAGTGGAGGCCTTGAAACAATTTCTATCCAAAATTTGAACGAGCAGCAGCCAACTGTTGTTGTTGTTGTCTCCAGCAACCAACCGGGCTGCCCCTCTACCCCCGTCAATGTGCTAATTAACTTGCAGAACATGTGCCTAACTTTGAAAACATTTGCCTCGCATGTGTGTGTGGCTCAATTTCAAATTAGCCAGCCAGCCAGCCAAAGTATAAATCTGCTGATTTACACAGAAATTAAGTCCAAGCAGCCATAAAAACAAATTAAGCCAAAATGTTAAATAAACAACTTTCGCCGACCCGCTGACAGTCATAAGCCAGAGCGAAGCCGCCGTCTCGGGCCCAACGCCTCCGGCATAGACAAAAGTTATCTTATTAATTCCTTGCCACAATTCACACACTGCCCTTGCCACATCACGCCCCGCTGAACTGGCCGTTAATACGCACAATCAAATGTGATAAATATAACGAAATATTGTGCCGCATAATTCCAGGCAACTAAGCCGATGGAAATAACACTTAAGCAAATATTAGAACAGCTTTTGCTCACAGAAGTCCCTGCGTCGCTCTCTACATATGTACATACATTTTGTTTTTCCATTTGCCTGCCTATTAAGCAATGTTTGCTGAAGCAATTTCAGTAGAGCCAGAGAGGGGAGGGCTTTCCATCTATATATGAGTAATCGCTTTCATGCTTGATGACCAAAATGATTAATGGGCCTTGGGAATTGAGCCAAGTCCAAGATTAAACGCAACAGTTTCGAGCATTGATCATTTGTTACATAAACGAATTACGGGAGGATGGCAAGGAAGTAAACCCATTAGCCTTTAAGTGGACCAATAGTGGATTAATATTAAAACTTGACTTGGTTTCTATCAATTTGGTTCATTTGGATTGCAAAATAGTTTAAGGAAAATATTTACTTTTAAAGGGAAAATAAAAATTTGTCCAGCTCTCAAGTGGAATCAGTTTTTGTTTATGTTAAAAGTGCATCAACTTGATGAATATTTACAAATGCGTTAAACTCTAATGAAGCTGCTAAGGATGTATGTACTCGTGATCTGGAGGCTAGGATTAAGCTTTAGATCTTGCCACCGTATGTGACTTGGTACTGGTCCCTCCTGTAATATCCATTTAATTGATGAGGAAGATGTCAGTGAGAAGATTAAGCAATTGAATCCAACAGGGCTTCGCTGTCGATGGAAAGGTGACGAAAGCATTAGATGTCGCATTTTCCTTAGTGTGCCGACTGTTTAACGCTGTTCTGAAAGTAGGACATTTCAATTGGAATCGTGCCCTTACCCTTATAATGGGAACTCTTATCACCTTATTAACATTCCACCTAACTTTTTTAACATTTTTCAGCGTCTTCTGCTGAAAAGGTTTCCTTCCAGACCATTTGTTTGGGACTTGCAGCCGCCACAGCGAAGTGGACGAGACTCACAGGATGACTCCTTCAAGACTTCCTGATGCTTTAGGGAAAGGAAAATACTGTTCGGAAGAAATACGCCAAGCTTTTTGTATGTTGATATCGATTGTGTGAGGCGTGCTCCTATTCGATATTGTCCCAGTTTTATTAAGAGTAATCGTAGTAGTTGTAGTCTTTACAAAAATGTACCGTGCGCTTTTACGGATATTCAAGAATGAAGATTCAACTCCTTTAACCGATTACACGATTAAAGTGAATTTTTATACTGCCTTCCCAATGACCCTGTCCACATTTGTTAAGTTTTGGAGAATTGCACCTGAAACCATTAAAAACTAAGTTGATGTTGTTTTCGTTGTGTGTTGCAAGTACAAAAGTACCCGTAAAACAGGATTTTCCCTTTACCCTTTTATCATAATTTAATGGTCTTATGCCGGGTTTAAAAAAAAATGGAATTCGTCGAGCTGTGTAATTATATTTCTGTAGAGTAGAGCTCGACTTAAGTAGTTGGGTAAAAGATTCGAATCTTTGGCATTGAGCATAGTTAAGACCTCATGAGTCGATAAATTTTTAAGTATTATCCACAGTTTATACTCCTCTTCTTCAAGATGTAGCATTCTACAAGTCATATCGGTTCACCCCAGACGGGGTCCACATTGCTCATAAGAACAATTCGAACAGCTTAAAAACAGAGAATTAGATTTAATGTCCTGTAAAATAGAGCGCAAAACTAGCAAAACTCACATAAATTGAAACAACAAAAAGTCTAACAACAACAGCGGAACGAGCGAACTGGAATATTTACGAAGAATAAAAACAAAGAATGGTTTGTTAAAAAAACAACAACGGAATTCCCGACGAACGTCCAGTCACTGCTCGAGAAGGGTTCAAAGTTTGCTCTGCCGATATGCAAAGCACAATTCCCTATCTTCAAATGCATTTTTGATGAAGAAGAACTAGTGCAAACAGTTACGATTAAAGAGAAACAAAAATGCGCGAGACAAAGTTATCATTACTCATTAAATACTGCACTAAAAGTCATGAAGAGTACGACAGACCATGCCAATATTGGATACAAGAAATGTCATAGTTGCCATGAAAAGAAACTATTATACAGGCAAAGTGAGAGATATATTAGACGATCAGTCTACGTATAAGATCACTAACATATAACCCGTCGCGCTTTGCTGCGCCTTCAACATTATAGAAGCAATATCAGCCCACATCCACCCCATAATCCCACCTTCATCCCAACCACTTCCCAACCACTTCCCGCTAAACACCTGAAAATGGAATCGCAAATGAAATCGAATTTTATCACTACAAAGCAAGTTTTAAGCCAATCGGATAAACAATAGTTATTTTACATGCTGAGTTTACCGGAAATTTTCATTTACGAGGGCGGACTTGCGTCATCGAAAAATCACAATTTGAATTATTTCGTATTTTATTTTTTTATTTTTACAAACCGAACTCCCAGCCAATCAAATGATAAATAATATTTTTCATGCTGAATTTTCCGACCGTTGGGTCAAATTTTCAAACATCGAAAAATCACATATCACACTATTTCGTATTCTTTCCTTACAAACCGAGTTTTAAGCCCATCGGATGAAAAATAGTTTTTGGATGCAGAATTTTTCGTATATTTTCCTCGTGGGCAGATTTCCCAAAGTCAGGCAAACACGTATCGAATTATTTTGCAAACTTTGCAAAAATATTAAAGTGTCCGGTTGGAATTTTCCAAAACCCCGTCTTAGTAAGCACTTTCAGCACTAACAGAAGTTACTGTTCAAATTACAGCCCTTTATCTCGTACCGTTTAGGCTTTTAGGCAGGGTTCGTAAAATAACACACATTTGTTTTTTTCACGCCCTATATTAACACAAAAGAAAAATTTTCTTTTTTAAAAAATTTTTTTTACACGTGTTACTAACAATTTTTTTCAGAAGAAAATAAAATATATGAGAATTTTTTTCACGCGTGTTACTAACACGAGTGAAAAAATTTTTTAATCTGTGAAAAAAAATCCAGAAAATTTTTCACACAATATTTTTCTCGCGCGTGTGAAAAATTTTCAGAAATTTTTTCATTGCAATAGTATTGGTGTGTACGTGAGACGCGTCGGCTAGCCTGAGCTCAGGCCGACTACAAACGGGGGGTGGGTAAAGGCACACACTCTTTGTGCGATCGAGGAGATTTGGGTTCATTACGAATTTCGTAATACCTTCTTTTGCGCCGCAAATATCCAGATTGAAGCAAAACATTCGACCTTTAACTCTGTCAGCAATGGTGACGCATGAGAGGGAATATCCCTTTTTATGAGGGCCATAAAAATTGGCGTACCTCAGTCTTCGAAGCTACCTGTTAACCGTCAATGGGTAAGGTAAGAGTTACCCATTTTAATAAAGAGACAAATGCATATTGCAAATGTAATTGATTTTTTGTCTTGCCAAACCTGGTATTTTCATTTAGAGTACATTAAAAAATGGTTTCAAATAATTTGTTTTGAATTTTATTCGCAATTAATACAATTTCTTTTTACTAGTACTATTTAATAGTCGAATGTTTGGACTCAATGTGGATATTTGCTGTCACAGCTCCATAGTTCTGCTGTGGGCAGGTCATTAAACAAATCTACTTGATCGCACAAAGAGTGTGTGCCTTTTACCCCACCCCGTTTGTAGTCGGCCTGAGCTCAGGCTAGCCGACGCGTCTCACATACACACCAATACTATTGCAATGAAAAAAATTTCTGAAAATTTTTCACACGCGCGAGAAAAATATTGTGTGAAAAATTTTCTGGATTTTTTTTTCACAGATGTTAGCAAAATTTTTTTCACTCGTGTTAGTAACACGCGTGAAAAAAATTCTCGTGATAATATCATGAAAAAAATTTTTATTTTCTTCTGAAAAAAATTGTTAGTAACACGTGTGAAAATTAAAATTTTTTTTCATTGATGTTAATTATCATGGCAGAAAAATATCTTTTGAGCATTTTACGAACCCTGCTTTTAGGCTCTGCGGTGATTGCCAATCAGTGAATCGGTCAGTCAGTCAGTCATGACACCCTCTTTCATAGATCTTGAGATAAGGAAAGTCCCCACTTTGAAACTACAAACAAAAAATAATGAAATTGTGAATAAACTGTTCAAACTGGATCTGATTTCAAGGAGCGAAAAAAACAGATTCATGACATTGGCCAAACATTCATTAAAAAGCACTTCTCTAAGACCAATTTGTTCTCATATGATAAATTCGGCTTCTCCAACTATTTAAATCAGGGACCGTAAATAATGATTATTTTATATTTTTTAATGTAAAAAATCATATACTTAGAAAAGTCGTACAAATAAAAGAACTATACCAATTTGGTTCTATTTGCATCTAAAATGCATATCTGCAATGATTTTCGACTTAATGATTTTTTTTGACATATTCCTCAGTAATAATTATTAAACTTTGAGTTTTACTAAAAAACTCTGATTTTAATTGTTATTGTCTGAGTGAAAAAATAATACTTACAAAATAATGATTATTTTGTGATTTTTTTTTTTCGCTCAAAAATATCGCTCACGGTGCTATTACGACCATACGAAAAGGAACTGAAACAAAATAACTATATATTCTTAGGATGTGAACCAAGGCGAAACTTTGAAGCCAAATTTTGATTAAAAAAAACTCTTCCTTTAGGCGCGATTTTGGTGGTCAATGTGGCACTGGCGATCTGACACCGGATTTTAATAGATGTCGGCGAGATAAGACGAAAATAATTTGACCAAGTTTTCCAATTTTTGCATAGTTTTCAAGATATCCGCCCACAAAAGTATAAAATTTCACATAAAAACTTACAAAAAAAAAAAAAACAAGGGCATAGCCTGATTTGTAGGGGAACCGGCCTCCGACGCTTTTAATTTTTTGAGTATGCAGTTTCAAAGTACACCAACGGAAAGTAGTTTAGCGATTTTTTGTACACTTCTAGTACAAACCCTGGATTTTTAACAGCGATTTTTATCATATCAATCACAATCCTTTTTCGAGCTATCTATCCATTAAATAATTCCAATTTTTTTCTGGTCAAAGATGGCATGTATACACTCCCCCGAACAGTTTTCCAGTTTTTTAAAATGCTATCCGTTACCTACAAAATTACGCGAAATTTTTAACACCATTTATTGAAGGCATCCAGAAAGGGTTTCACTTTCATATTTTACATGTCCGATTGTCGTTTCTAAATACAATTTCTGCAATTTTTTCAGAATTTTAAAAGTTGAAGAAGGTGGTTAAAATTAATAAAAACAATAAAATGTATATACCTAAATTTTATTATTCACTTTCGTTTTTTGTATATTAATCAAGTTCAAACCATTTTACCGTGATTTACGAATCATTATATTAAAATCTATGAGGATTAGTAGCAGTATTGCAAAAAACTTAAATGCCAATTAAGATTAAAATTATTTCAGATCTAGTGCATTAGCGCACATCTTAGCTAAGTGACCCCCATGGTAGTTAAATTAATAATTACTTAAGCAATTGCTCTCAAATAACTGCACTATGATTGTGATGTTACTGAACCGCAAAAAAATACCATGGATGACCAATGGTTAAGAGAATAGACGTGTGGTTACGATAGCTTTAAAACTGACGGAGGAGATAGCATAGAAACAGACGGACGGACAGACGGACATGGCTATATCAACTCAGCTCGGCGTGCTGATCAAAAATATATATACTTTATGTGGTCGGAGATGCTTCCTTCTATGCGTTACAAACATCTGAACAATTTCAATATACCCTCCCAAGGGTATAAAAAACATCTTAATGGATCGCCCTTATGGCCAAAATAACTTTTAACTCTCTGTTGCATTCATTGAAATTATCGCTGCTGTGCGTTATCTAGACAGGACTAGACGTTATCTAGACTGGAATAGTACCGATTCTTTTTCAATAATATGTTTTCTGATTGATTTTATTTAAAATTTTGTGTGTGCCTATAGAAAAATGTTCGTTTTTCATTCCGCATACCTTAATTTTACTAATTTTACGGAGATGCAAACAGTTTAAAAAAATATACCAAAACGGAACCAAATTAGTAACGATGCAGCGACATCTTCAGGTCCACTATTTTCGCTTGTAATTATGTAGAAAAGTCAGGCAGATGATCAAAATTTCATAGTTTTATTGTAAGGCTAGCGTCCCTGACTCAAACTTTTCGCTTATATGTGAACTGAACACATTCACAAAATTATTTTGGCGGTCTGAACGAAACGACGTATACCGTAAGAGAAAACGGAATTACAGTAAGATACAAACCATTTACCGTAGCTATTTTCTGGCCATAAAGCCAGAATAAAAATTTTTTTATTTAATTTTACAAAAAGTTCGGTTCAGTAACATCACAATCATAGTGCAGTTATTTGAGAGCAATTGCTTAAGTAATTATTAATTTAACTACCATGGGGGTCACTTAGCTAAGATGTGCGCTAATGCACTAGATCTGAAATAATTTTAATCTTAATTGGCATTTAAGTTTTTTGCAATACTGCTACTAATCCTCATAGATTTTAATATAATGATTCGTAAATCACGGTAAAATGGTTTGAACTTGATTAATATACTGTGAAATCAAGTGAATAATAAAATTAAGGTATATACATTTTATTGTTTTTATTAATTTTAACCACCTTCTTCAACTTTTAAAATTCTGAAAAAATTGCAGAAATTGTATTTAGGATCGACAATTGGACATGTAAAATATGAAAGTGAAACCCTTTCTGGATGCCTTAAATAAATGCTGTTAAAAATTTGGCGTAATTTTGTAGGTAACGGATAGCATTTTAAAAAACTGGAAAACTGTTCCGGGGGAGTGTATACATGCCATCTTTGACCAGAAAAAAAATTGGAATTATTTAATGGATAGATAGCTCGAAAAAGGATTGTGATTGATATGATAAAAATCGCTGTTAAAAATCCAGGGTTTGTACTAGAAGTGTACAGAAAATCGCTAAACTACTTTCCGTTGGTGTACTTTGAAACTGCATACTCAAAAAATTAAAAGCGTCGGAGGCCGGTTCCCCTACAAATCAGGCTATGCCCTTGTTTTTTTTTTTTTTTAAGTTTTTATGTGAAATTTTATACTTTTGTGGGCGGATATCTTGCAAAAATTGGAAAACTTGGTCAAATTATTTTCGTCTTATCTCGCCGACATCTATTAAAATCCGGTGTCAGATCGCCAGTGCCACATTGACCACCAAAATCGCGCCTAAAGGAAGAGTTTTTTTTAATCAAAATTTGGCTTCAAAGTTTCGCCTTGGTTCACATCCTAAGAATATATAGTTATTTTGTTTCAGTTCCTTTTCGTATGGTCGTAATAGCACCGTGAGCGATATTTTTGAGCGAAAAATAAAAATCACAAAATAATCATTATTTTGTAAGTATTATTTTTTCACTCAGACAATAACAATTAAAATCAGAGTTTTTTAGTAAAACTCAAAAATAATCATTATGAAATAAGCAAAATAGTAAAAATTAATAAATAATCATTAAGTTGGGATTTTAAAAATATCACTTATAATGATTACGGTCCCTGATTTAAACACATGACAGCATTTCGAAAAAACTATTTATGTATTTAATGATGAGAAACTTATTACTTTTGACGTAACATCATTATTTTCGAGAATTCCAACTGAGTTAGCAATTGAAGTGATTCGTGACAAATGGGAACTACTCAAGCAACCCAAAAAAATACCAAAAAAACTGTATCTGGAAAAATATACAGATATTTTAAGTTTGGTGAGGAACTGCATGTCCAGTTGAAAGGTCTCCCAATGGGATCTCCGGCCTCACCAGTATTATTATGGAAGAAGTTTTTAAACAGGCTCTTAACCAAATATGTAGACGACATTTTTGCGATAGTTAGAGAAGAGGACATAAAAATAGCTTTGCAGACGCTCAACTCACACCATAAGGACTTACAATTTACCATTGTAGTAGAAGACAACAACAATTTACCTTTTCTTGGCTTAGCAGGGCACAAAATACACAACAAGAGCACAACTACAAGAAACGCTTTACTCTGGAGGTGTTGCGCATTATTGACGTACCATCAGAGATAAGGCTAAACTTCAAGACCCAATCACAAACATTAGACGAAATTAGTTTCATATCAAACTCCGTTGCGAGCATTCCCACTAGTCCCGTAAATATGTATGAATAGGATTCAATGTTGTTCAAAAATTGTTTCTTCGGAACTCCTTGCAAATTTGATCTGTTTAGTTAATTTCGACTTACGTTTTAGCCAATTGAAATTGAAAAACAACTATTTGGTTAACTTGTTAATTCGCAAACCCGGTTCAACTTGAGTCGATGAAATTGTTAAAGATTCAAAGACTCAGATAATTTAACTTCAAAGTGCTCGCCATCTTCGGAAAGTGAACTTGAATATTTACAATTTATTTCGTTTCTTTGAAATTAAGGATCTTAAAACATAGGCAATGATTCCACTTTATTTTCCAGATAAATGAAAACGCAACAGTTCAGACTATTTAGGTATAATTTTGAACTGAACCGAAGCTTCGGGTTTGAATCAGTCTAGAACTTTGTTCGGCTTAAGCTTCTTTTCTTAGTCATAGTTCCGGGTGCGAGCCAGTTTGACTTAAGACTGGTTTTGCAGGATAGTAAATGTTATTATATGGGCTAACCAACGCCTACCGAGATCTACCTCTTAGTGGAGGTGCTTTTACCGTGAATGCGAATTTAGTGGCTCGCATATGTTGAATTGTTCTTTAAACAATAAATTGACACTTTTAATAAAATGAATGTAAGCTCATTAAGCTTAGCAAACTCACGGTTACCCAATAACAAAGTGTTTCAAATTCCCCCCTCTTGCTTTATTTTATTAAAGTTTTCTTCCGACTACTTCGTAATTTGTCCTTATTCTGTTAGCTGTCAGTTGTTTTTGAAGTTGCTGATATGGTGTGAACAGGGTTTTGCAGCTTTAACAATGCCGCGACAAGTGTGCAGACGGTAGTATTCCCGAATGCCAATTTCGATTTCACAGCGGAACTACATGAACAGCTTTGGTTTATTCAGCCTCAGCTTTATATTAGGCTTAAAGTTGGGTATGGGCTTAAGACCATTTGGAAGAGGTAACAAATTTTATATTAATAATCTAGCTAAAACTGTTTATTTTACATAGATTGGCTCTTCGATTTCGACAATTGGACTGAATTTTCGAAACCCTTCAACAATTAATTATAACAAAAATTATTTCTGGGCAACAAATTCCATCCAGCTCGTTCTAAAGCTCTCTTTGTTGGCAATTTTGGCTAATAATTCAATGCAACAGATTTAAGTTCTAGCTAATGTTGCAATTAATCCAAAATCAGAAATTTACAAGTTTCTTTATTTTTCTTAATTCAAAGCGAAGACCTTGACTCGTTTGAATAATTTCCACTTGCTGGGAGGCGACAAAAATAAATGTTTTATCTCATGCACGAATCAACAAGCCATAAACAAGCCAAACAAGAAACGCCAAAGAGTTGGCACAACGCAAAAGGATATGCGCATTCCCCGCTGCAGCGATTGTCCTTGTTGCATCTCGACGGCATTTACTATGTTTCTTTTCCTGCTGCTGCCTGGCCCAGTGGCTTTGTCATTGTTTTTGGTCTGGCATTTGCTCCTGCTATTGCTATCTGGCCGCAAGGATTAATGGGGTCAATTTGGCTATGACACGCAGCTGCAAGTGGCCCATAAAACATGGGCATGGGATACGGCTCATTTCATACCAGTTTCCATTTCAATTCGCGTTTTAAATGAAAAACTTTTGCGACAACTTAAAGCCACTTTATGTGGAGGAAAACATTTCCCCGTCCCACGCACATCCCTCACACGCAGCAGTAAAAACATGGAGGGAAAGTCGAAAGACGTGGAACATGCCAGGCATTAAGAAGGAGTCAACTAGAAAGAGAGCGAAGCGAAGCAAAGTCGTCACGAAAATTAGCGAGTTCCAATGACAAGAACACAAGAAATGCAATAACTTTTTGCCCTGCTTCAAGCTCAATTTCTAAATTGTTGTTGACATTGTTTTACTTGTCGAACGACTTATTTATTTTTGCCTGTTGTTTCACCAGAAGAGGTTTGGTTGCCACATGAGACTAGCTAATGCGTACTTAAGTTTCATAAGAAAAGGATGCTTCAAGCATGTGCGTCCTGGGGGGGAATAAACGCGAGATTAATCACCATACTGTAGTATTGGCTCATACACATTCGCTAATTCCACATATTCCATGAACTTGAACTTTTACGCATTTATGAATTCTTCTCTGCAACAGCGGACGTTCAGTAAATATGATCACTTGGGTAATAAGTCGAAGGCATTGTGATCCATTAAATCTGCTAAATTTCCTATAGAATAGAACGTTTACGCTTATAAAAAAAATGATAAAAAATTCTTCTGAAGGTATACAGTACCCTTAAGTGGGGTGTAAATCATTTTCAAATATTCTGGTGAGTGCTTAAAGTATTCCAAATTAGTCTAAAATGGTATTCTCTTACTTACCGTTCTAATGACACCATCTTGATCAAGGTACTAAATATTTAATTACACCCGTTACTCGTAGAGTAAAAAGGGTATACTAAAGTCGTGCAAATGTATGTAGCAGGCAGAAGGAATCATTTCCGACCATATAAAGTATATATATTCTTGATCAGCATCAACAGCCGAGTCGACATAGACATGCCCGTCTGTCTGTCCGCCCGTCCGTCCGTCCGTCTGTCTGTATGAACACCTAGATCTCAGAGATGGTAAGAGATAGAGGTTTGACATCTATGGGACAAATGCTTCTTTTATCTGCACGCAGATCAAGTTTATTTCAAATTTTGGCCACGCCCCTTCCCGCACCCGCAATTTGGAAAAACGTTATATCTCCTACAGTACTTTCCGTACCTTCTAGAGATAGTTAGTAATTAACAAAATGAATCGATTTGCCGAAAAAATGATAAAGATCGAATGAACGGTTCTCAAGTTATGAGCAAAAAAGTGAAACAAGTCCCCCCAGCTACCACCACTCCCACCCTAAAAAAATTTTGCATAGTTTAGGTACAGCTGCCACACCCCTTCAATTAAAGAAATCTGCGAGCGAAAACCTCGTTCGACAGAACTTGGCATGTTTTTTTCGGTGGACATTTAAAACGGCTGTCCTTGTGAGCACAAGTGAAGCACAAAAAACTGCCGAAGAAAATCCGAAATTCGCGATTCTTTTTGAACAATCTTCGTGTTTGCTTTTGTTTCGTAACTGTCAGCTATGAAAATAAGTGTAATGGAGTTACGGTTATGTACAGTTTACGGTTAGGATGTAAGGGTAACGGTTTCGGTTGTAAATTTGAAAATATTATAGCTTAATTATTACGGTCTCGCTATGAGGGCGAGTCCCGAACAATCTGACTTTGGAATTGAATACCAATGCCTGAACAACTGTTGTTCAGTTTCTCCCATTCCAGTTTCAGGATGAGGACCAGCACTAAGTAGGAAACCTCATTAAGGCTTGGGTAACAGACAGCAAAGTCGCATGTGTCGATTTTTTTGTATCTTTATAGTGTTTCTGTATCTGCAATGGCATTCAACTTGCCTTAAGCGCGCTTTCCGTTTGACTTCGAGGCCATAAAAAGGAAAAAAATCGAGACTCATAAAATATGCGTAAAATATACGCAAAAATAGTTGGGTCATCTAATAGCAAATCCAAGTCCTAGATAATTGCGCTCAGTCTACTTTGTCCTTTGCGCTTTGCATTCTTTTTTTTTCCAAAACCCTCGCAGTTGCCGTACCCGTTGCCCTGGTCGCCATCTCAAAGATACACTCAAAATTTTTACGACCCTAAATGGCATTAAATATCCAAACGTACATACTTGACGCAACTTTCTTGGCTACGTGAAACTCGCAGCTCTTGGCATGGGTATGGATTTAGTCTTGTCTGGTTTTGGCTTAGTTTTGCCTAGTTGCAAGTGAGTGGGTGAGAAGACGATGAGGAGGGTTCGCTTTTATTGCCGGCCATCAAAAAATGTTAAAAGCACGATTTCTATGGTCATTGTCTGAGCACTGTAATTGCTTTGGCTTTGGTTCTTTAGATAGTTGTTGTTGTAGATGGAATAGAATTTGCGCTTAAATATACAAGGATAATACTTTTGATATTGTTGTACTTGTTTGGGATTCCTTTTAAGCTGATATGAGTTAAAGGAGTCAAATAAAATAGTCATATCATTGTGCGACTAACTCATGGGCAAAATACATTTTTTCCAAAATATTACCAAGACTTATGTTGTTCGAAGGTGAATTTTCTTATATTTTCAAAATCGTTTTCATCCCCCTTCAAAGTCATCCCCTTCCGCTGCGATATCATAGCACTTGCAGAGCCATATCCGATTCAGCTTTTATCATCTCAATCAAACATACAGTGTTATTTATTCCTCAAAATAATACCCCTTGGATATAATACATTTATGCCAATGTTACTTCCAATCCTTGAATCTCTTAAAAAACACATTTTGTGACCTTGTTTAGCTCCTTCTTCGATGCTGCCTTTATCGCCTCAACCGTGTCGAAGCGTCGGAAAGTGGCCGGTTTGGCCGATTTACCGTTGCAAAATAAAAAATTAATGGACGATTTTTTCAATTTTTTTGACCGCATTAAATTATTTTAATAAACGAACCCCAAATAGCTCAAAAAAAAACTTTGGTTTATTCAATCTAATCAATTATTTTGGTTCAAAGTGAATAATTTTTCAAACTGATAATTATTTGTTTTATTTTTGGTTTATTGGTTTTAAATGTCACGTTGGTTTTTTGTTAAATGCATATTTCTAAATTAAAAAGAAATATATGGGATTGCGCCATTTTGCGTGACTTGAACATATCAATATGCTTGAATAAATGATGTGTTGAGATTTCGCCTAGCAAAGATCGAAACATTTGAACGAAAAGAGATATTTAAATAATTCCAAAGGGAATGTGATAGAAAACTGTTGTAGATCGGCTGCCAAAGTGCAAAGTTTGACATACTGAAAAGGTTGCAAGAAATAGGCAAAACATTTGTAATGAAGTTCTGCTTGACATAATTTTGGCGTTCAGATGAGTATTTACTTTGCTTATTACCCTACGGCGAAGACGTTTCGTGCATAATTTTTCTTTCAAATAAACTCAATTTAGTCCATAACGGCTAAATAATGAATGTAAAAATATCTCACGTTATAACGTAACGCAAAAACAATTCCGCCCATTTGAGCGAGTTACAAATGTCCAATGTGACAGTTCTCAAACTCAATTTGTGGCTCACCAAGGCTAAAAGCAAATTTCATATTTCCGGGAGCGCTAGACGTGATCAACCAATAAGTGAGATCAATTAAAGTCTAACCTTTAAGTCTAGAAAAAAGTTACATTTTCTCAGCCATCCGGCTTACTGTGGAATTTATTTGTAAATGTTGTCAATACAGCTCCTCCAACGGGGCCAGCCAAGCTTCTCTCAATCTCTTGGCGTGTGTGCCTTAAATTTTTCGCGCAAGAGAAAGGGACCTACAGTTTAACGCCGGATCCGAACGGCAAAGTGACCGTATGTGTAAAAGCAATTTTTCTAAAGAAAGAAAAAAACTTTTATTATTAGATGTTCAGAGGCGGGATCGGACCCACGACCTCCCGCCCAGCAGTTCAGCACACTAACCACTGGGCCACATACGGCCATTTGTCTTAATTAATATAAGATCTACCCAAAAAATCTCGTAAGTGTTGATTTTATACTAAAATTTTACATTTACAATTGTGGAGCAGCAGCTCGGGTAAAAATAATTACCCTTACTCAGCTAAATTAGCAAAAGCTAAGTTGCTGGACTGGCATTGAGCAAACAACCTCTGTAAAAGCTCCAAAACTTCAATTCCTTCTCCACGAGATGAGAGGGAGACGAGGGCTTTGTCTCAAGTGCTAGTCTCAGTCGAGATTCAACCTGCCTGGTCTAACCTGCCAAACGCTTAACCTAAGCAGCATCAGAAATTGTTCTAGCAAAAAAGCTGGCAAAAACTATGGTAAGCACATTAACAACGGCCGGTCAGCACAAGTATGGAACATGTGTTCCAACGTTACGCCACCAAAAAATCGAACATCGAGTATGCGGAGGCCGCGTAAATTCAAAATTCGCAATTCTCGTTAATTTACAATCCTCGTGGTCATCCGATTTGGACTAAACTTAGCTAATCTATTTTAAAGCACATTATAAAATTGGAAGTCAATTTTCAGAACGCTTCCACTAAGAACAAAAAAGTTTTTCTCACTAAGTCTCATTTTAGGATCGACGGTTCCTATGGCAGCTACACTCAGAGAAAAAATAGAGAATTTCACTCTTGAATCAAGAGCATTCGTTCTCAAAAGTAGGGTAAGAGTGAAAATTCTTGATCCAAGAGTGAATTTTTGATCCCGACATTCTTGACTCAAGAGTTTCAGTACTTGATCCAAGTACGAATAATTCTTAAAATAAAAGACTTAAAATAATAATTGAAGGGGGTGGGGTGGGGTTTGGGTGTGAGAGACATGACCGAGACCCCTGGACAACCCGTCCCGACCGACGTGGTGTTGTTTGTTCCGCGCTGCTCGCCACTCACCATCAGCCACCCCACCCACTTTTTTCTAAGATGTGATTGATTTTGAGTTAGTCACAAACCAGATAAAAATTTTTTATTTTACTTACTTTACTGGGACTTGAACTCGGTACCTCGAATACACATACACAATTGGACGAGCATCTTTACCGACTAGACTATTCTCGATAAACTAAAAGCAGCGGCGAAAGCATATTTATGAACCAGCGCGGTTGGTATTTGGCCAGCCGCAACAGCTCGACCATGGATCAAGTCCCCGTAGGAGCAATTATTTTTTTTTTATTTCTTTCCTTTGTTTTTTTTTATTTTTATTTCATTTTATTTTTTAATGTGGTGTTTTAAACATTTTTATTATATAATGTTCAACTTTATCGTAATTATCGGAGGGTCACGGTCAAATGACAATGACAAACTGCGCATGCGCTGTCTCTCTTTGAAAGAGAGCGGCCAACGTTATTCTCTCAAAGTTTGCGTTTCCTCACTCCCCTTGCCTATAGAACCACATTGAGAATGAATTTGTCTCGATTCCAAGTGCGAAATTCTTGATAATTCAAGTGCGACTAGATTTTTTTTTCAAGAGCGTTCGTACTCAAATTATTCGTTCTAGATTTTTATGAGTGTATAAGATATTGCCATCCGATCAGGTCGGTTCCGACATATTAATAGTATGCAGGTAAAAGAAAACTCTATGCTAAATTTAAGTTCGATAGCCCTAATTTTTGAGAGGGCTCAATATTACAGACAAGTTGTCACCGACCGTTATTGATCTATCGATAACTCGAAACATGACAGCTAGCCCGAAATATCGATTGCGGTTCCAGGGGTTCACGCAGTCCGAATGTGTTCGCTATAATATATAGTTTAAGGGTTCGGAAATGTATATTCCTATGCGAAGCAAACTTTAGCACAAAGTTAAAATATTCTGAGCAATGGTTTAAGAATCTACACAGAAAAAAAGTTCCCCGAAGAATGAATGTTCTAAATATCCACATAAAGATCTATTTTTATACCCGTTACTCGTAGAGTAAAAAGGGCATACTAAAGTCGTGCAAATGTATGTAACAGGCAGAAGGAATCATTTCCGACTATATAAAGTATACATATTCTTGATCAGCATCAACATCCGAGTCGATATAGACATGTCCGTCTGTCCGTCCGTCCGTCTGTCTGTATGAACACCTAGATCTCAGAGATGGTAAGAGATAGAGGTTTGACATGTATGGGACAAATGCTTGCGAAATGTAAATGAAAGAGGCAGGCGGTGAGACATAGGGCTATTTGGAACAGAAAGTTCAGCAGAATGTGCAGCCAGCATGGTGGTGGTTATACCCACATTATCCCAGTAGGAGCAAAGAATGAATAATGCAAGAGAGTACAGGGAGAGGACTAATTATACCCTTGGAGAGGGTATATTAAAATTGTCCGGATGTTTGTAACGCATAGAAGGAATCATCTCCGACCACATAAAGTATATATATTCTTGATCAGCGTGACAAGCTGAGTTGATATAGCCATTTCCGTCTGTCCGTCCGTCCGTCTGTTTCTATGCTATCTCCTCCGTCAGTTTTAAAGCTATCTTAAGCAAACTTTGCACAAAGTCTTTTGGTACAAATACGCTGCACATTTGTCGGAACCGGCCGGATCGGATGACTAGAGCATTAGCTGCCATAGGAACGATCGGTTGAAAAACTATGTTTTAGTGAGAAAAATTTTTTTGTTTTTAGTGCTATCGGTCCCAACGCGTGTATTTATAAGTTTTTAATGATTTCACATAATTTCACCAAGACTTGTCGAAATCGGACAACTATATAGTATAGCTCCCATACAAAAGATAAGTCTGAAAAAAATCTTTCTTATCTCAAGCTCCAAGGGTATATAAACTTCGGTCGAGCCGAGCAGCTATGATTCCAGTTGTTATGATTTGGAATATTAACAGGATTCATAGGCTGTTGTAAGAGAGCAAACTTCTGAACGGCTCTGCGATCTTATGCAAGTGGCAGCTTCTCATTATTGCGGGTGACTTCTTATTCTAGTGTCCCACGCTAGTGCATTACTGGCGATCACAAAATGACACTGACCGATTGATTTTTGCTAAAATTTAAGAAGTAAAATTAATATTTTAAAAGAACCATCATTATTAACTTCGTTTTCCAATCCTGGAGCTAAGCTGGGGATCACGAATAAGTCTCCAGCTCTTAATTTCGAACTCTTTTCGTTTTATTTAATTCTCGTTCTTATCCCGTAGGTCTTTTTTTTTTCCCTTTAGTATTTAATTTTTTTTTTTTAATATGTGGAAAAAAAAAAAAATTTAAAATAGGGGGGGAAAAAAAAAGGAAAGGAAAGCTTATTATTTTTTTTCGTTTTTTTAAATTCAAAAATATATTTTTATCTTTGGGGGTTTACTTCAAAATAAAAAGATCAGCTTAAAAACATTTAATATTACCCATGACCGTGGTAATATTGAGGAAAACCCAGTTCTTCTCATTAAAGCCTATTTTTCGACCGATCATTTGTATGGCAGCTACAAGAAGTAGTTATCCGATCCGGTCGGTTCCGATATTAGCAGCGTGCAGAGAAAAAAAGACTCTGTGCAAAATTTCAGCTCGATTGCTTCAAAACTGAGGGACTAGTTTGCGTAGAATCAGACAGACGGACGGACAAAGCTTAATCGACTCAGCTCGTCACGCTGATCAAGAATATATATACTTTATGTGGTCGGAGATGATTCCTTTTATGCGTTGCAAACTTCTGGGCAAAATTATAATACACTTTTCAAGTGTATAAAAATCAAACCAAACAGCTATAGCAATTAACCTGTATTGGGTGAACCTGCCAGAAAGTTCTGTATAGACTTAACCTCAGGTAATTTCGCCTGGCAAATTTGACCGGCCGGTACCTTGCTCAACTTTTGAGATATTGGGCCTAAGTCATTTTTCTCGTTGGTTGGGCCGAGATAATGGACAATAATGGTGTGTTCGCACAAAACTTTACAAACTCAGTGTAAATGCTCAAAATGTAATTTGCACTTATGAAAAAAATTGTTTTTCCGAATACCACAATAATATAATAATACTAGCAAAAAGCCCGTCGCGCTTCGCTGTGCATTGAACAGTATAGAACCAATATCAGAATCAGCTGAAGTCAATCGTGAGAGTCAAATATTTACCAAATTTAAAAAACATTCTATAAATTTGTGTTTTCTATAGAGCCCAGAAATCTAAACATACATCTATATATATAAAAAAGTTCAACCTGACTAATTGACTGACTGACTGACTGACTGACTGGTGACCGTCGTACAGCCTAAGCCATAAAAGATAGGAAGATGCGATTTTCACAGTAGTTTTATCTTATGCTGAAAGTGAGTACTAAGAACGGATTTTGGAAAATTCTGTCGGCAAATGTGGAAAATTCGCGGAAAACGGTAGTATGAAACTTTTTTTGTTTTTCATCCGATCAAGTTCAAACTCATTTTCAAAGATCTATATGAAAATTCGACAACAACTGCATACCAATCTTCCGGAAAATTCACACCGCTGGGTGGAAAGTGGTTGGTCAAGGTTGTATGGGCGAAACTATAGTTGCCAGCGATTGGCGCCAAACTTATTTTCAAAATTACACATAAAAAAACATAAGTTGTAAGCATAGTACGCGAAATAGAGATTTTAGGAAATCCGCACAAGAGAAATTAGCCGGAAAATTCTAAATCCAAAAAAGTTTCTATCATACGATTGGCTTGAAACTCGGTTTGTAAGTATAGAATACGAAATAGTTTAAAATGTTATATTCCGAAGTTGGAAAATTTGAACTGACGGTCGAAAAATTCCCGGAAAATTCTGCATAAAAAAACTATTTTCCATCCGACTGGCTTGAAACTCTGTTTGTAAGGACAAAATACGAAATAATTTGTAATGTGATTTTTTAATGTCGGAAAAGCCGCCCAAGAGGAAAATGGCCGGAAAATTCTGCATGCAAAAACTATTTTTTATACGATTAGCTTGAAACTCGGATTGTAAGGTCAAAATGAGAATTTATTTTGTTTTTAATTTTCCGATGTTGGAAATATCGCCGGGATGCTCACTGTGAAGTGAATGGGATGTGGGTGGAAAAGTTGTTTGGGAAGGATGTAAAGTGGGTGAAATGTAGCAGGAAGTGGGGAGGGATGTGGGTGGGATGTTAATGGGAAGTGGGCGGGAAGTGGACGGGAAGATGACGGGAAGATGGCAGGAGGTGTGTGGTATGTGGGTGGAATGTGGGTGGGATGTAGGTGGGAAGTGGGTTGGTGGAATGTGGGCGGATAGTAGGTGGGATGTGGGTGGGAAGTGGGTGGGATTGAAATATGAGGTGGATAGGATGTGGGTGGAATGTGGCGGTAAGTGGAAGGGATGTGGGTGGGATGTAAATGGTAAGTGATCGGGATTTGGGCGGGGGAAAAAGGGCGGGAAGTATGCGGTATGTTGGTGGCAAGTGGGTGGGATGTAGGTGCGAAGTGGGTGGGATGTGGGTGGGAAGTGGGTGGGATGGAAATGGGAAGTGAATGGGATGTGGGTGGAATGTGGGTGCGGAAGTGGGCGGAAAGTGTGTGCGAAGTGGGCGAAAGGGGGGGGGGGGGGGGGAGGAAATTGAACGTTACCATGGTACCTTGTTTTTTCACTGTTGGACGACTCTGTGCTGGGGGTTTTTACTACCTTCACGACTCTGCTGCTGGGGGTTCTTACCACCCCCATCCCACCCACACACCACCCACTGCCCATATATTTCTTACACAACGTCCACCCGTTTCTCACCTACTTTCCACCCACTTCCAGCCTACATCCCACCCACTTCCCAGTGGGCAGCCCGACGGTATTTCCAGCATCGGAAAATGCAATCAATAATTATTTAGTATTTCATCCCTACAAACCGAGTTTTAAGTCAATCGGGAAAAAAATAGTATTTTGCATGCTGAGTTTTCCAGGAATTTTCCGGCCGTTGGGTTAAATTTTCCAACATCGGAAAATCAAATCTCAGTTTATTTCACTTACTATTCTCACAAACCGAGTATCAAGCCAATCAGGTAAAAAATAGTTTTTTGCATGCAGATATTTCCGGCCATTTTCCTCGTGGGCGGGTTTTCCAAAATTGAGAAAACACGTGCCGAATATTTTGCGTACTATGCCTGCAACCCAAGTTTTAATTCAATCGGATGAAAAAAATGTTTACCATGCAAACTTTTCCAACGCTTTTCCGACCTTTCCGGGTGGGATTTCCCGGAAAATTGGAACCAAGTTATTGTTGAATTTTCATATAGATCTTTGAAAATGAGTTTGAATCTGATCAGATAATAAACAAAAAAGTTTCATACAACAGCTTTCCGTGAATTTCCCGACCTTGCAGATAGATTTTCCAAAATTTGAAGGTCACTTTTTTGATGTTTTGTTATGTGTATTTTTGAAAATGAGTTTGGAGCTAATCGCCGGCAACTAAAGTTTCGCCCATACAACCTTGACCACCCACTTTCCACCCAATGGGGGTGAATTTTCCAAGATTGGAATGCCAGTTGTGTTGAATTTTTCAATTAGATCTTTGAAAATGAGTTTGAACTTGGATCGGATAAAAAACAAAAACCGCGAATTTTCACATTTCCCGACTGAATTTTCCCAAATCCGTTCCGTAGTCACTTTAGCAAAGATTAATCAATTCTCATTACCAATTATTAATCAAAAACTATATACAGATAATAATTTCTTGCTCAGTTGTACACTACGGATGTTTGTTCCATTGAAGCACCAAAAGTTTCTTAAGATACTTATTCATATTTGTTTAAATTTAGTTACAACAATATTTCTGTTTAATTATTTTAGAAAGTAGCCTTAGAGGGTTAAGGTAAGGGTCATAATTTTTGACCGCAAATGTTTCAATTGTTATTGAAGTGGGTAAAGTTGTACTCAATCGAATAATATTTACTATTTACTTTAAGTAAGAAATTTAATGTAATCTGTGTAAATATAAAATCTCAATCAACGAACTTTATCTGTGCTGCCTATTTATTACATTAGTTAACGATAATGCTACAAGGTGTAAAAAAAGATAACAGTAAAAACTGAGCTGCCGCCTTTTAATAACAGCTCTTAGGTCTGCCCCTTAAGGGGAAGGGCACGTTATTGCTTTTGCTTTGTTGAGGCAACAGTCGAGTTAACATTTTGTAGAGTTTCTGTGTACAGAAACAGAATAACAGTGGAACTGTTAAGATTTTTACAGTTTCCCAACAGAGCCGGCAACCATGGTACAGAGACTTCACGCTGCTGTAATGAGTATATCCTGGCGAATAGTACTCAAATGACAATTTGTGTTTCAAATAAATTTAGCTGGCTTTGATGGCAATTTAAAATGTTTTTGAAAATTCTGGCCGGTGGCCTCTTAGCCATTCCCATAACTGACCTAGTAACCTAAGAGAACTTTTGGGCGACAAAGCTACAAAAGAGCACCACTTTCTCACGAGGCAGTGAGCGCATCGTTCAAGTGTTTAACTTCGTCCTTGATTTCGGCAGCACATTCTGGCAGGCGACAATATGTTACGCTTAGCGTAGCCGCTTGGCTGAGTGGCTTCAGCTGCGGCTTCCCAGCGGACAACAGCGGCACAGGCAGCTGCTTTTGCCTCAGCTGGTGCCGTGTCTTCGCCTTCGTCTTCTCATGACATCAGCGAAGTATCTGCTTCGCTTATGCTGCCGTCGCGGGCGTCTCTGCCCACTGCCGCTTCGTGTTGGTCACACGCTGTGCGCTGAGCCGCAGCGGCTGCCGCCATGCCTGGGCCAGCATCAGTCTCGAAAAGCCTTCTGTGCGTGCAGAGGTTGTGAACGCGCACCCGTGCCACACACGGCGTATACGCATCGGTAGGCCAAAAAGACGAAACAAATCGGACAAAACGAAAACGAACCCAGCAGTGAGTGCTTCAGTGAGTGTCGAGGTGTTTTCAGGTGGAGGTGGCCGTTCCGACTCCAATGAACCGTGCCACAGGCACTGAACTGTGGCGCACCATGACTGGACGCCCGATGATGCCGCTGCTGCGCTGCTGGTTCGACTGGTCGCTGCTGCTGGTGTGGGGCGGCAGGGGGGAGGGCCATCAAAGATTAATGCCCATTGAAAAGTCTTAACAAGTGCGAAAGGCGGGCAGCGGCAACCCTTTCTCAGCGTTATTGTTGCTTTTGCATGTTTTTGACAGTTCTGGAGTTTTTGTGCTCGCACACACACTTATTGGCCAAAGGTCAAAGTTGAGTTGCCACCTCAACTGGGTACACTTGTCTCCTCGAGAGCTGGCGAATTAATTAACATGACAATGACGAAGGTGAATTGCGATTTACGAGGCCGACGCGTCACTTTCCATTTGTGCAAAGCTCAAATCAACTCTGAGCCCCAAATGTGCTGCGTTTTTGTGTTTTTAATTTTTCTTAACGAGTTTTTTTCACATTTACAAGCTTTTAATTAGCCCTTTTTTTGTTTACCAGCAACGCTTGACAGATTGGTTTACAGCAACACCAGAATTCCTGGCAATTAATTGTTTATTGTTTGCGATTTGAAGGGCTTTCACTAACGCTCTATGGTCTCGAGATATGGCCTGGAGGGCCGGTCGCCTTGTTGTGTTTTGAGTGATTGGCATGTGGTGTGGGCAAGTCTAATTGTTGAGATTGGGCCAAGTGAGGCCTACTAAGGGGAGCCAAGCGACACGCTTGAGAGCTGGATAAGTGGTATCAGATCTAATGTCGGTGGTTCAACAGTTTGAACAGCACTTAACCCCTTTGCATAGTTGGCAAACTTGCAGATATTCTTACACACTTGTATGCGTTACTTTGCTCCGTTTCAAATTAATTAATTAGCCTAAATTATGATGGAGCACTTTATTTGGGGATGAGAAAAACGTGTTGACGGCAGTTGATTTGCCAAATCCTCAGGTACCGCAAGACTTCAAAAGACGAACAGAACTGTTCGCAATTCCACTTTGGTATGTACGTAGAATGGAGGGTGACATCTACGGTTGCTAGATCCGGTTTAAGTAATCGTAACTGCTTAAGCAGTTGAAACCGACAGCCTTAATCTGGTAACCACAGATTTCTTTGCCACATTCCATATAAATTTGTAAAAGCTAAATGGCCAATACGAACGCTTATAAAAAACTTAAGTGGAATTGAGAAAAGGCCTGACAATGTTATTATTCAGGTTTCTAGAAGGAAGGTTCGTGTCTAAGAAAACTAACAATTTGAAATGGAAATTTAGAAATGTGTAAAATAGAAAAATGTATGTATGTTCTTAAGATTGTGTAAGTCGGTGAGCACAGAAACTGTAAATATTAGTGCAAAAATAAAGTATAATGCCTTACTGGGATTTGGGCTTAAGTCTAGATCAGCGTCCGGCAAAACACACATGGTTATTTTGCCTTTGAATGTGTGCGTTCAGACACGCGAGAGCGCTCTCAGTTAGCACATGTTTGTTAGTGCAGAAGAGAGCAGTGTACGCTCGTATAGTGTCTGTGTATCGACGCTGCTGCTACAGAGGATGGACGTCGCTACTTCTATACACAGAACATTGAACGGTGCCGGACACTCGTCTAGATAGAATTCAGTCGATGCTTTTATCCACTACACCATTACCAGAAATATCTACTGAGTATTTAAATGTGCAATACGAAATCAAAATATTTCTTTTATTTGCACTTCACACTAAAGTAAAAAGTAGTGAAGTACGATTCTGTAACACAGGCCAACAAAATGACCACTTTTGTGAGGTCCAGTCTTATTTTAAATTCTGATCCCGTTTTGTGCCCTGATTCCAAAACTGGACTCGGTTTTTCTCCATCTGCTCTTGTTTTCAAGATATCGCGGACTGATTGAATGTTATTGTACTTTTGCTTGACAATTAATGTAAGTTCTATGTTAGATCACGTAGTCTTTTAACATTTCCTATACACATGTTGTGTATTAATCTAGTTATACTGCCATAAAATTTAAAAAAGTGCAAAAAACTGGATCAAAATTTGTCATCGATAAGGCTGGACCAAAATGGCTGTTGGCCAGTGTAATTATTTCCCAACTGCGTAATTTGGATGAAATCTGTGAGTTGTAGAATTGGGCAATTTCAATCAAGTTTTATCCGCATTATTATTGATAAATTCTGGTGAACGATAAAAATTTACTAAACTTACTAAATTTAAATAAAAGGCAGAGTGTGGTATAAGGAAAAAAAATGAGGCAAATACTGAAACTAAACTGGCTTTAAAATTGTGCGTAAACTCTATCAGGCCTGTTCTCAATTCCAAGGCAACTAAACAAAAGTGGTATTAATGCCTGTTATCGCCAAAGTTTATTGGTTAAAATGTTTGTGGAATGAAAAGTATTTGTCAAATTATGCATAAGTTCAGCTGCTAAATGGACATAAAGGAAATGTTTCTTAATTCTGAGATCAAATCCGAAATTTTTAGTCGAATTTGATTTGCATTTAACTAATAAATTGGTTTCTAAAGAATTTCTTGCCTAATGTGTCCAAAACTTGGCGGTGCAAGTAAAAACGAAAAGTAAAAAGTTAAAGCAAGTGTCTCTCTATTACAACAGTTTCATTATCGACATACAATTAAAAATAAAAGTGGAATTAAGAAAAAGCCTTTATCTTTCTAGCATTTCCGATTCGATTTCTTTACTTCGCATGTGTGAATGAAGCGCTGTGGTTGAAATGTTGAAGCTAATGGAACAACAAAGTCCCTGAATCATAAAATATTCTTTGTCATGATTGTGCCATTTATTTTTTACTTCCCTTTAACCTTGAGAGTATTGAGAGAGTGCTTTGGCTAGAGATGCGCGCGTGAGAGAGTTTTCCCCCACGTCACAAACGATTCGCGAACAAATTCTGTAAGCGCGATTCACGCGCGTAATTATTTGAGCGTTTCTAGTTACTCACGATTCAAGCGTGATTTAAGAAGGCGTCAAATATGATGACGCACGATTAAAATGTTATGTTAAACGAAACAAGGTGCTTTTTATTACCTTATTACTTACCTTTCATTCTATTACCTTTGCTTCCATACTTTCATTTTAAAAAATAAGCTTATCAATATAACCGCCTATTAGCCGTGTTCGCATTTTTTCTTACACATGGAAAGCATGATATATTTCTCCAAAATTCCATATATTCTACAGAGCACTTCATGTTTTGTTGAATTTCATCACTTATATATTCGTTGTAAGATTCCGGATTCAAGTATAATGAATCTAAAAAAAAATAAGCAAATCGCGCATTACTGCTCTTAGAAGTGTTAAGCTCTTCATTGTCGTTATGCACAATTTCAATTTAGTTTAGGATTTGTAAGTCAAGGCAATGTAGTGCAATGAACGTAGCTCTAACCGATTCTTAAGTGATTTTTAAGTCATTTATGAATGGATTTCATTATTAAATAGCTTTAAAATCATTTGGAAGATGTGCCCAAATAAAGATTCGAGTATGCTGGCCTCGTCTACATGGACTTCACTTTGAAAACAAGGCTTCTGCATTATAAGTCTAGTACGGAGGGCTTTCGAATTTTCCTTTAGCTGACAAGTTCCATATACAAAAATGGCTTAAGGATTTTTCCATTACGTCATTCTGATGTTTGGTACGCAGAGAGCAGAGAGCAATACACTCTAGGTATTTTGAAAGTTGCCATATCGATGAAAGGTATATGATATTTCTTCAAGATATGCATATTGTGCATTCATTTTTTCCTTGAGTCAGTACAAATTAAAATGGAAGACAAAACTAAAAAAAAGGTGGGGCAAGACTAAAAATCAATCAAAACAGCATTAATTGATGCTGTGAAAAACAACGCATGCATACGCACATGTGCGTTATCACAATTGACCGCATTTACATCGGGGGACCATCGACTCAACCTAATTTATCCAAAAGTCTTTTAAAACCTATTTTTGGAAATCAATTAAAATTCCCCAAATTTTCAATTACCATTGCCCTTTAGGCAATAAGGACTTTACGTCTTAATAATCTTCAGTAAGCTAAAACGAGCCTTGTAGTTTTTAGCATTTCGAAGGGTTAGGCTCGGTTCAGAACCGGTTTGCATCTTTGCCTTATCTCCCACAAAAGGCTGACTCTGTTTATCATCTTGGGAACGGCTCTGCAATCTCGGAACAGTAGAAACGTGTCCAAACGTATTCAACATTCCTTTATGACCCAGACTCTATGTCAAGCTTCCAAGCGGTACCGCTTTCCTCGAAGCTGCCAGTTAGCAGTTGTTGACTATCAAGGAACATCAAATGAAAAATATAAATTTCGATTCCCTTATCGAGATCCAATAAAGCTAGTGGCTGCTGTTGGTATGGTGCAAAAAAAGTTTTCCACTTTAAATTTCACCCTCGGATCGAGGTAACTTTCTTTAGTTCCTTTTCAATGAACACAACACATTAAACTTCCATTGCTGGGCTTTCATCTCTTATTTCACCCCCTTACTTTAATCGAAAGAAAATTTGGCTTTAAACTTTCTCAGTAACAAGTTTAAGTGGCTCGTCATGTTCATTCCTCACTCAGGGCAACAATTTTGCTGTTTTCATATTTGTCTAGCATTAAGGGCGAGGACTTTCGACTGACGTTGCTGTCGCTCCTGGTTCAAGTGTAGCCACTTAAACCCTTTTTGACAATGTCAAAAAGGGGGGCGACTGATGGCTGCTGCAAAAGATGGTGATGATGATGATGATGTGGCTCAATTCAAAACAGCCATCGCACATACACATCCATACTTTTTACAAAGCCAAATGGCTAATCTAAAAATAGAACGAAAAAATCTGAAACAGAAGAAACTCAAGTCATCCCACTTGGAATATCATGTGAAATATGGACGAAGCCCTACTTGACTCTTACATTTTTTAAGCAAAATTTGTTTTGCCAGAAATTTAAAATCTCAAGCAATTGAAGTGACATTCGAGTGGAAAGCGGCGCTTAGGAGGAGGCAAGTGAATACTTCGCAATAATAATTTATAAATGAATGAATAAAGGGCGCACAGCCAACGGCGAATAAAAATAAATAAAAAAAAATGGCAATGCGGCATAAAATGTGCCGAGAAGCTGAGAACAACGGGAAATGTAGCTGCGACGCGTTTATTTTATTGCGTATACGCGGCGCAGGAAAGTAGGCAACACATTCTGCGAGTGTTTGTGTGTGTGTGTGTGTGTTATATGGCCGCCACAGCAGCGGCTTAACTTATTTTCCACAAAATTAAACCATCAAAAATTTGCCAACAACAATGCTGGGGTAATTTATTTGACTCGTGGCATTTTGCTGGGTTGTTTAGGCTCTTGGCCAGCCAGCCAAAAAGCAACAACATGGCCCTGCAGTAAACAACACAGCCGAAAAATAAAAACAAACAGAAAAAGCACACACTCGCACATGCAGGAAACTCTCACATTTAGGCAGGCGCTTGCATACGAGCGGAGCACAACAAAAACGTTGGCGTTAGCTGCGGCTTTGGTTATGCCGCAAAAAGGGGAACACGGAGTTTGACTCGGCCCCAGCAGCCCACCCGTTCACACAGCACTCTCTGTTGGCAAAATTAAATAAGCTGAGCAGCCCGGCCTCTGTGATGATGAATTGACGATAATGCCGCCAGGGATTTGGGGAAAAGAATGCACAAACTGCTCGGCCCTCGTAAGAGCCGCGTTTTTATGGCCCGGCGAACTTGGCTCTCAAAGAGTTAAGCATTTATTTACTTACATACATTTTTGCTGTTGATTCTTCTGTCATTTTTTTGGTTCCTGCTGCCCGGCGGGCTCAGTTTATTAAGTCTCAAGTGGCGGGCCTCAGACTCCTATGCTGCTTAAGCACAGCCAATTTCATGCAAAGTTGGACGCAGCACCCCACGCTGCTGTCTTCCTCGTCCTTGATGGATGACTTTTGATGCCAACAAGCCAGCCAGCCAAACTTTGGCGGCCAATTTGATTTGCGCCTCTCGCCGGAACTCATGTTAGTGAAAGCACTGGAATCGGGTAGATGTGCCTGCAGCGCACAACTGTCGATTTGTCAGAGCTGGCCCAAAATGCCGGGGAGTGTATTACAGATTGAGTTTTGAATGGTTGGCATTTTTGTGTAGTATTGGGCGACTCAAGATAAATGTTGCTTTGTCGAGGAATGCCAGACGGTAAATGAACTTTGAAGGAGAAAAAACAGAAGAAGTGGAGCTATGGTAGCAGTTGACAAGGAATCAAGTAATTAGGCCAGTGTTCACGAGCCAAGTTGAACGTATGAATGATTAAATTTAAAATGTAATTTTTATATTACTCTGTCTTTGATACTTTTTAAGAGCAACTTACGATGCAGTGAATAGGTTCGAATTCGTAGTTTACAGTTTTTTAGCTAAAATTAAAAAAAAAATTAAAGATCGAGAACAAAATTAAATATAACGTCGTCCTTTTAACTGCAATGAAATTAGAGTTGGTGATCTTAAAATCACGTGTGGAAACACATTTCTTCACAAAATTGTAATTACACACCGATAGTTTGAATGTTAATCTGAATGTGTTCTTTATAGTTGCAATTCGTCTGTGGAATGACCTACCTTATAATCTTAAAACTAAAAGCAACCCTTAACGAGAAAGGCAAAGCTAACTTCGTCTGTGCCGAAGTTTTGATACACTTGAAAACGCTTTTCTCAACGATTAGCGACTTCGACCAAACTTCGCAGATCAGCTTAAAAACATTTAATATTACCCATGACCGTGATTGAGAGCGGTAATATTGAGGAAAAACCAGTTTTTCTCATTAAAATCCATTTTTCGACCGATCATTTGTATGGCAGCTACAAGAAGTAGCCATCCGATCCGGTCGGTTCCGACATATTAGCAGCGTGCAGACAAAAGAAGACTCTATGCAAAATTTCAGCTCGATAGCTTCAAAACTGAGGGACTAGTTCGCGTAGAAACAGACAGACGGACAGACGGACAGACGGACGGACAAAGCTTAATCGACTCAGCTCGTCACGCTGATCAAGAATATATATACTTTATGTGGTCGGAGATGATTCCTTCTATGCGTTGCAAACTTCTGGGCAAAATTATAATACACTTTTCAAGTGTATAAAAAACATTTATAGATAACAGAATAAACTCTTAGTAGTAAAAATTAAAATTTCATAAGATACATATAATCTGGCATTGTCAAAATGATTAATTTTCTATTGTTTTTAACCTTATATTCTTTGTAATAATTTAAGTAAATGTTTACTTTATGAATTAAAAAGCTATTATTTTCCAACTCCATGTGCGTACCCGAAACCGATATTTTCTTTGGCTTAAACCCTGTCCGAGGCCTATTTTTCCAAGTTAAAAGGTGTTGAGTACCCCGATGGAAGTGAAGAATATTTCTCCTGAGTCATATTCTTTTTTTTCTGCTTGGAAGTAGACTATCGTTATCGATAGTCTAGGGTTGGCGAAGTTTATTTAATACATCTTAAAACTTTAAAACTTTATAAAATACTTGATCTAAATTGGTGGCAACATTATTTAAGTCGGTGGCAGAACCGTTTATTGCTCAATAAATTAAACTTTTCAATTCCAAGTGTCTGTAACTGTAAAAAAGTTCGAGTGTTTAGTCTATGCAACGTATTTAGCTAAATTAATAAGGGTCGGTAAGACGAGGTATCTAAATTAATGTTAAACGTCAGCTCAGCGAATATTTTTAGAACTTTCTCCACAATGTCCTTCTCATTTCCGCTCACAGTTTTTTTGTGAACACTGAGCATGCATAGTCCTGTGTACAAACATTGTGTTGCAAATGGTTAGTTTATTAATTCATTCTTGTATTTATACTGTTCAGTACATATTTACCATTCAAACGGTTTTCCGCCATGGTTGAACATAGCCACCCTTCACCCTTCTCAATGTGCTGAAAGTTCTTTCTATCGAGGATGTATGTAATACAAGGAAGAGCTAGAGCAATATAAAGAGCGATCTTTGTTATTATGAAAAAATCGTCTGCTTCTTGTACAGCACAGTTCTAGTTTCTTGACATTCTCTGAGCTCAATTTTTTTTATTTCCAGTGATCGTACTCAGCTTCTCCGCTATAATTTTGTAGGTCGTAGAGTCCAGAGAAGTTTTTAGACATTTTTACAAAGTTCTCAAAGCTCATTTTAAGCATGATTGCGGGATGTAACTGAAATAATTCAAACTCTTGCAAGCTTTCATCAGCGAATCTGCCTTCGAGTGAAGTAAACAACTTGTTGCTCGTTGCAACGAGTCCAAGTATGGAATCAATAGCGATCTCTTCCCAAATTCAACCATATTCGATAAAGGACGATTTGAGCGATGGTTTTGAACTTTCACAGTTCTGAAGTTCGGAGTTGAACTCCGATTTCTTCACTAATTAAATGATTTTATTTACGTCGCTTGTGCACTTGAGAAGGTCCCATCTCTGTGATTGTAGGACATTAACCACTGGCTTAAGGCACGCAGATTATTTGGCTATGATGAAGAGACATGTTATAAATGTTGACAGGGTAGTGGCAGAGCGCAGCTGAAAAGAAGATGATCTGGTACCAGAGTTTCTATTGAGCGTTTTTCGAGCCCGTCGACGATCATTTTGAAGTGATTCTTAAAAACGCCAATGCTTTTGTGCGTGCAATGCAATGCGTTTCGCATAGAGCAGGAATGTTTGGAATATACTTTCTCCTGGTAAATGATTCACGGAAAAAATTAATAACATCTTTGATTGTTGATATCGAATTACGAATTTCCGGAACTTTATTTAGATAACTCACTTCTAAATTTAGCTTGTGACTTGCGCAGTGGAACTAAAATGCGTGAGCGTTTTTTTTTTCTTAAAATGGCCTGCACACCTCTCCCGACATGGTCGAACAACCATCATAGCCTGTCCCTTTAGTTTAAGTGGATCAAGTCCTGCATCTGTGATGAATTTATCTAATTCAAAAGCAATAGTCTTTGCACCCATGGCTTCCAACTGTACGAAACCTATAAATTCTTAACGAATAGATTGTTTCTTTTGATCATAGAATCTAATACCAATCGAAAGTTGTTCTTTCCCTAAAATATTGCACAATCATCAGCCATTAAACTGTAGTGTAGCATATCACCAATAAAGGAAATACACCAAACGTTCGAGCAGATGAAGGGTTGTCCATTGGCGATGCACGCGCTGGCTCCGGCATTCGGTTAGTCCGCCATTGGGGAGGGTTCAATAATATTCGCATAGACTTGGGCTCGGAGGCTTATTTAAATAATTAATAAAATTTCGCGTGCTTTAATAAAACAATAGACGGGGTACAGAAAGTAGTAATAGCTGAATAGCAACAGAAGGAGATTAGAGAAGAAAGAAGTTAAAGATAGAAAACACCTATGTTATACACTCATGATCGTTGCAACAGGCTGTGCTGATGGAGATGCAGCCCATTTTTCCCACCCTACCTTGACCACCTTCCATACCTGAAATATTTATTTAGGTGATCCCTTTGAACAAAGCAGTCACCGACTCCTACATTACCCTTTTCTTAGGCGGCATGGCTCCGGAACTCAACACACTCTAGCAAAAGTTCATTTTAACATTCATTTTATTAACGCTAAACAAAATTAAGCAAGAATAATTCATATTAACTCCTAACTAAATTTATAACTTGGCTTTACGTTCTATCACGTTAATTTAAATACATTTTTATACCCTTGCAAAGGGTATTATAATTTTGCCCAGAAGTTTGCAACGCACAGAAATATTCATTTCCGACCCTATAAACTATATATATTCTTGATCAGGGCGACGAGCTGAGTCGATTGAGCTTTGTCCGTCCGTCTGTCTGTCCGTCTGTCCGTCTGTCTGTCCGTCTGTCTGTCTGTTTCTACGCAAACTTGTCTTTCAGTTTTAAAGATATCGAGCTGAAACTTTGCACAGAGTCTTCTTTTTACTGCACACTGCTAATATGTCGGAACCGACCGGATCGGATGACTATATCTTATAGCTGCCATAGGAACTATCGGTCGAAAAGTGGGTCTTTGTGAGAAAAACTTTTTGTTTTTAATGTTAACGCCTCCCGTTTCAGCAATTTTTAGTTTTATATGCTTTTACACAGATTTGGAAGTTTTGGTCAAAATCGGATGACTATATCTTATAGCTGCCATAGGAACTATCGGTCGAAAAGTGGGTTTTTGTGAAAAAACTTGTTTGTTCTTAATGTAAACGCCTTCCGCTTCGACAATTATTAGTTTTATACGCTTTTACACAAATTTGGAAGTTTTGGTCAAAATCAGATGACTATATCTTATAGCTGCCATAGGAACTATCAGTAAACAAGTGGGTCTTTGTGAGAAAAACTTTTTTGTTTTTAATGTAAAAGCCTCCCGTTTCAGCAATTTTTAGTTTTATATGCTTTTACACAGATTTGGAAGTTTTGGTCAAAATCGGATGACTATATCTTATAGCTGCCATAGGAACTATCGGTCGAAAAGTGGGTTTTATTTAGAAAATTTTTCTTAATCTCTGATGCATTAAAACATTTGCAAGGGTATATAAACTTCGGCAAAGACGAAGTTAGCTTGGCCTTCTCGTTTTTTTTTTAAATGACTTGCAACAAGTATAACTAAATTTGAAGTAGGTTAACAAACAAAAAAAAAAAATTAATTAAATTTTAAAAATAATGGCAATTGAGATTAAAAATAAAAAAAAATTTAGTTTAAATGGTTGGCTTGAAAACTAAATTCAACTTTTTTTTTTCCGCACAAAAGAATGAACCCAAAATGTTTAATTTGCTGGCAAGTGTAAATTTACTGCTTCGGCACAGCTTATATTAAGCAAAGGCACATTTGGCCAATTCAATTTAAATAATCGACTTCTCTTAAATTTTTCTCTTCACACAAAAAAAAATAAATAGGCATGAATATCAATGTAAGTGTGGGTGCATGCAAAATAAATCAAAGTCAAAAGAGAAATTATCACTCACTTTATTTTTCCGCTCCAACTCCAAAAGCGCTTTTGTTGTGTGGACTGCTGCAATACCGCTGTTAAGAGAACATCTCTCTCTTTTGATCGATTGATCATAAGAGCACAGAATAATTAAATTTTTCTATAAGCAAGTGATACCGGCAATAACAATTGATGAAATTTATACTAACTTCAGTGGAAATGCAGTATAACTGCACATCAGCCTGTAACAAGCTTTACAACACGATCTTAGTTAAACCGTTTCCTCTATGCACAACGGATTCACTCTCCCTTATGAGGTGTGGTTGCCAATGTGTTCAATGTGTTGCCCCAAAACTGTTCTTCGAAGACATCGCGATTCGGTTGAGCTGCTCGTTTTCGATGGATATCATGATTTACTTTCATTAATTTAATGTGGAACGATGTGGGATAGGACCAATTAGCTTCAAAATGTTTGATCTTAGATGTTGTCAGTTCTGGCTCAATCAATTTTTGCTTAGTCCATGTATTAGACTATTTTTTGTACTTTTGGCGTGTCCTGGAAAGCATGAGGCTTTCTTGTAAACAATGGCATATGAAAAGAAATGATACACTAGCAAAGGGTGCAGCAGCAGCAAGAGCAAGTAATTGTGGACACACGGCTTGTTTCGTTTGAACTTCGCTTCACCAGTTGGGCTTCATGGGCGCTAATATAAATCAATGCTCTCTGCCACAGCACTTATCTGGCGTCAGATCATTGCAGAGGTAACGAGAAGGTCGAGCTAACTTCGTCTTTGCCGAAGTTTTTATACCCATGCAAATGTTTTAATACCTCAGAGTTTACGAACGTCAGCATTAAAACAAACAATTTTTCTAAATAAAACCCACTTTTCGACTGATAGTTCCTATGGCGGCTATAAGATATAGTCATCCGATTTTGACCAAAACATCCACAACTATGTAAAAGCGAATAAAACTAATAATTGTCGAAGCGGAAGGCATTTACATTAAAAACAAAAAAGTTTTTCTCACAAAGACCCCCTTTTTTACTTATAGTTCCTATGGCAGCTATAAGATATAGTCATCCGATTTTGACCAAAACTTCCAAATCTGTGTAAAAGCGTATAAAACTAATAATTGTCGAAGCGGAAGGCGTTTACATTAAAAACAAACAAGTTTTTTCACAAAAACCCACTTTTCGACCGATAGTTCCTATGGCAGCTATAAGATATAGTCATTCGATTTTGACCAAAACTTCCAAATCTGTGTAAAAGCGTAAAAAACTAATAATTGTCGAAGCGGAAGGCGTTTACATTAAAAACAAAAAGTTTTCTCACAAAAACCCACTTTTCGACCTATAGTTCCTATGGCAGCAATAAGATATAGTCATCCGATCCGGACGGTTCCGACATATTAGCAGTGTGCAGTAAAAAGAAGATTCTGTGCAAAGTTTCAGCTCGATAGCTTTAAAACTGAGAGACTAGTTTGCGTAGAAACAGACAGACAGACAGACAGACGGACAGACAAAGCTCAATCGACTCAGCTCGTTGCCCTGATCAAGAATATATATAGTTTATGGGGTCGGAAATGAATATTTCTATGCGTTGCAAACTTCTGGGCAAAATTATAATACCCTTTGCAAGGGTATAAAAAGAGACTTATCTACTAATAGCTTTACATATTAAGAGAAGTTGTGCCCATGCAAGTGCGAATTCAAGGTGTAATAATTGTCTATGAAAACTATGGCGAAGGTTGCATAGGGGCTAAAGCCCCCCAATCTTGATTCACAAAATATATTCAAAGACCAATTATAGTAATCTAGGACTTCAGAAAAAACTGCAAATATTCAGATGGTTCCAATAAGTCACCAGCAGTGAAAAGTATTTACAAACAAAGAACTTTGAACCGATCGTTGAAAATAGGGTTAAGTATTTGAAATAATTTTAATTTACCGCCATTCTAAACGTGGCAACAGTATGCGCGAAGATATATCGATATCTATAGGCAGAAAATCTACTCTTCACCTTGCATCACTGAGCGGGCGATCAGTACCAGCTCTGCTCAGTTGTTCATTCCGAGCGAACTGTTGTCGCTTGATGAGAAAGATTGTATGCACGAGAAACATGAGTGTGTCGCTGAGTTGCTACATGCATCAGGGTTCTCTAAGAAGAAAGCGCAAAAATGTGACTTTCTCTCTTTCCAACACAAAGTAAAGCATGACGATTGTGCTCTTTGAGAATGATTCCTCTACTTCGGCGCTGTGAATACAGTTTGTGTGGTTCATTGGGTGCATTTTGCATAAACACATTGGTTATTTTATCTTCTTTCGTTGCTTTACCTTGTATTGAACGAGCGCGCCTTTAAGCTCTTCCATAGAAATATCTATATCTAGCTGTTCCTCCTCGTGAAAGATTGTTTCATACAGCATGCTTGGCGATGGTAGCAAGTCTCCTTTAGTCTTTCCTCTCCCTCGCCCACATTTTCTCTTTCCTCTTTTTGCAGAGCTCTGTGTACTCTCGTTGCAGTTTTGTGTACGATCGCTTATCATCCGTTGCATCTGTTTTGCGGAATATTAGGATATATCAAATGCGATTATTATAGTCGATATAATTTGTCCCCGACTTATCTAAGTTTTACAGTCAAGTGCAGTCTAAGCCCACAATACACTGGTCGTTCGTAATCGCTTTATTTCACATCCAAATCAGAACAAAGTGTTTGCTGGTATTGTCTTATTCCTGTATCAACTTTTCCGTTTTCATTTGTTGAATCTCTGTCACACGGCCAAGGACAAAGTAGCATTACACAAAGACAATCCGCATGACGTATACGCCATGTGGTTCGCTAGTGCAACAATCAGCTGCGTGCTGCGTTCCCCCTCTTCGTGCCACTCGGCCTGCCTGGCTTGTCTCGACTTTAAGCCCACGCTAAAGCTGGTCTTTGCCAATGTCTGAAAGTCGACGAGACAGACATAAATTCCCTGAAATTCCAGCAGCATCAGTGAGCAAGCAAGCAAGCAGCCAGCAGCAGCGGCAGCAGCAGTAGACAACGATAAATCTTTAACGTGGATTTTGCATGTAAGCTACCAAAAATCTTCGCTACAGCATCATGATACATGACCAAAGCCAGAAATTTAATATGCCAGCTTTTAATGCAATAAGCAACTCAAACACGCAGTTTAACATCCGCCTGCCGCGAAAGTGCATTGTTAATTGTTGAACACGCTTTAGCAAAAAACTAAAAGGCAATAAAATGGTGAAAGAATTTTCGGAACATCAGGCCGTGTTGGGCTCCCGCCATAAGGAACTGGAGCCGGTGCCATAAATATTATCAGCAGCAAGGAACGGCGAAGCCAACGCTGACAAGGCAAAGTAAAAAAGAAGAACAAAAAAAAACGCAGCGGGGAGTGTGGCGCATTTAGCGGCAGGCACGCTTCCTGCCCTCTGCTTCCTTCTGGAGGCGCGCATTTCCGTTTCTTATCGCGGCAATGTAAACTCGTTTCCGTTTTATGCCCGACATCCACATCAGCCAGCCAAACGACATTAAACTAGAAGCTGTGCCGTGGCTGTGGATTACAAGTAAATTGGAAAGGATTTAGCCTGAGCATGCCGCCCCCCAGGCAGCCCCATCTCCTGCTCCGGCTGCTGGGAGCCCTGCTTTTGGCCACATTTAATGGTAAGTAGGCTGAGTCCCATTCCAGCCCAGCTGGATATTTATGCACATGATTAACAGTAAACTGCTGCCGTCCATAACTGTCATAAACGCTCGCCTATCGCCAGAGCCGCGATTTATATTCGCTGGCAATTTATTTGCACAACTATTTACGAGAATTGGGTATGGGCATTCAATAAATGCTACAATTTGCACCGACAACAACAATAAATTTATCTTAAATGAACAAACATTTTCCTTGCAGCTTTGGCAGCAGCAGCCGGGCAAATAAAAAGGCTTATCTCGGCCACAAAAGGCCACAGGAAAACAAAAACAAAACTATTAAAGTGTATAAAAACGGTGTGTCTGTTCAGAGCACCGACAATGCATTTCAATTTGTGGAAGCATAAAGGTCGAGTGAATAAAGTGTCAGTACAGTTAAGGGTTGTCCCGTGCAAGACCCGAAGAAAACAAACAAAGGGCATTTGGTAAAGCTTAACATGTAAACTTTGTAATTTGTTGGCAGATGTAGGAAAATAATCAACATTGTCCATTAAATGGTTGCAATTTTTAAAACGTCACTTTTGATGCCTAAACAACAAGTACTGAGTGTTGACAAAGCAGAGCTCAACTACAAATTTTATCAAAGCATTTGACTCAAAAAAGCACAAGAAAATTAAAACAAATTGGAAAGTCAGTCACCATCTAAGAAAACACAAGAAATCCCTGCCAGCATTTATGTAGATAGCAAAACAGTTTAATCTCAAAAAACTGACCGAGCAACTGCGCGAGCAAACACCGAAGCCCTGATTTTGCGCGGACGCAAACTCAACATATATATATAGAAACCAAGCCGACTGTTTATCATGTATCGGTATTAAAATTTTCCTCAGTAGTTAAAATAATGAACAATATTTAAAAAAACCAACTATAGTTCAAAAATTGAACTATAGTTCAAAAAATGAAATATTGTTTAAAAATGAACAAGAGACCAAATGAACTATAGTTCATAAAAAAATGAAGTAATGAACTAGGTCATTAAAATGAACTAAAATTTCCAATTCTACTGTGCACTGGTCAAATTTCATAAGGGGGAATACTCCATGTCAAGGCTGTTTTTAGGACCTTTTTTAAAAAAATCTTATTTGAAAACGCAAAGAGTTTTTCCAATTCTGTTTTATTTATTCTCCCCCCCTTTTTTCCCCAACCCAACCCCACCCGACCGGACCCTCCAAAGGTTCGTTCACAAGATCAACGACACATGCAGAGACAAACAGAGATTTGATCTTCTAAGTTCTCATCCTATCAGTTTATACGTCACTTTATATGCTGTACACACTCTAGAGTCGCACACTTTGCAGAAACTCTCTACTCACACAAACGTCTATTGCATATAGAAAGTCTAAAAACTAGTGCTAGACGTGTGACGCGGTGAACTCAATCCACAAATGTGCAAATGCTTACTAATCTTAAAGATTTTGCATTTAGAGTTCCTTAGAAAGACTTCACCCTAAAACTATGTTTGGGAAAGTAATTTAAAATTAATAACTCTTGCCATTTATAAAACTTCTTTAAGCTGACGATTCCAATCAGGTGCTTTAATATCGCCTTTTCTGTCGATATTCTTTTAAAATCTTTCACAAAGCATTGTTTATTACAATGTGTTCTTCGTGTTCCTAAGCATATACTCAGCCACAGATGCCCTTCACTGTATGTTTGGCACTCGCTAGGACACCGCACGCCGCCCGGGATTCGCGTCAGCTTATAGAGCAGCAGCCCATACCTTGGGGTGACCTCGACAGAGACGCTTTGGACACCGGTCAGCAGCTCAGCAGTGCTACTAGACCGGATGGCTGCGGAACTCCGAAGCTTCCCGAAGTCCACCACGCTCAGCCCGGTGGATAGCCATTTAGATCGCGGCGAGTCTCACCTGCAGACAGGTCCAGCGACCCTTAGGCGCTTACGGGCATCTATAATTCTCAGTTCTAACCCCGATTCAAAATGTTAACAAACAAATTAGTAATATAGATGAAAGCGCTTAAATGTTTAACTAGCTTCAAAAGTTCTAAATGACAGTTAGAATTCATTTTATTTAGTTATTAATCTTACAATCGAATAAAAATATGATTTTTATCTTTTATTTCTAGGTTCGCACCAGAACCTGCAGGGTTTCCATCAACGAACCTTTTGTCTACACCGTGTGCGACCCGAACCTTCTACAAATTTTAGTGGTTTTGTCGCAGGGTATAATAAAGAAAAATACTGCTTCGTGAGCGGGGTGTTCCAAGTTATCGCACCAATGTTGTAAAGAACACGAATTTTTTCAGTTCGATCAAATGTTCGTCGTTAGTGGAGGTGTTCCTGATAGATTTTTGTGTTCTATGATTTGTTCCCAAAGAATAGAAATGTTTTTATCTTGCGAGTGTTCATGCGAACATGTTCTTCAATTGATGGGAATATTTGCACGAACAAATTTTTTTTTTTAATATTTGTGGAGTGAACACGTTCCCAAATGAGGAATGAATCGATACTGGAATTTATTGAATGCTCCCAAAATGATCAAATAATGCTCCTAACTAATTTGTATCGCCATCTAGGCCATGATTGCCGTAGTTTCCCCTGCCATATTTTAATGTTTACTCGCTGAGATTTTTAAACCAATGATATTCGTGAAAAATGTTAGTGGGCAAATGTATTTTTGTTCAACGAACAAATTCATGTGTGGATGGCATTCTGAAGCATCTCCAACTCCATTAATTATATGTCGTGTCATTTAAAGATTTACGTGTAGAACCAAGTAGGATGTTGCTGAACGTGGTCGCGCTCTTGGCTCTCTGATATTGTCACCTGCTCTGAGAGATATGTGCTAGAAACAGATAGCAATTAATAAGGCCTTCATAGTAAATTCACAGTGGTTCCGAGTGTCAGTGTGTGTCAAAGTGTGCTCACCTATATCATGGAGCAATAAGTTAAAGAGATAAGCTTTGCGCTTCCTCTCAAAAAAGATTCTTTCTAGTGCCAGTAGGAAATCACTGTGGTTAGAGCGAGACGACCATATTCCCAAATACATCCAGAGAGAGTGAGTGCGAACAGCTGTCTCAAAGCATGGTGTAATAATATAAGGTGAAACCGTCAGCATCTTCTGAGGGCCAGTGTCAAAAAGAAAGAGATAGCAGATGACTTGCTTTGTTTTGTGTTTGTCAATTTTTTTTTGTTGTGAGTTAGAAGTTAGGCAGCTGTAACTTAGTCAACGATTTTCAGAAATACTAAGGCTGCCTTCACACTGTTCGACACTGTCCTGCTTTTTGTTCTGTTTTAAATTTGAATAGCTTGTCAAATTCATAGAATTTCATGGGGAAATGCGGGCCTACTAGATGTCATGGGTCATGTGTCATATGTCGAACAGTGTGAGGGCAGCCTTACTCAAATTTTGAAAGCAAAGTTTAATGGCATAATATAAAATATTACACAAGTTTTTATTCATAATAAAATCTTTTTCTTCAATAAATCAAATTACACAGTAACTAGACATTTGACACTAAAACCAGCAAATAAACAAAAACAAGACACACATACATACACGCTTCAAGCATTCAGAACGAACAGAGAGACCATTCTCTCTATCGGTCTCACATATTATTACACCATGACCCAAAGTATCTAGAGCAGAGTTCCCCAAGCAGAGAGCGCTAAAACGCGACTGTGTCTCTCTAACACACAATGAAGTGTGACTTCGGCAAGCATTCGAGCGAGACGACTATAACCCAAATGTATCCAGAGAGAGCGAACAGCTGACCAAAAAGTTTTCGGAGAGCGTAAATGGAGCGAACAGCTGACAATTTTTTGACAGAAGCGGTGTCGACTGAGCGACGTTTCTCTCTAATACTCTTTGCTCCATGCAGTCAGATTATGGAGAATGAGAATTAACGAAAAAATTTTCTCAGTCGACACCGCTTTTGTCAGAAATTAGTAAGTTGTTTGCTCACACTTACTCTTTCTACATGCATTTGGATCAGCTGGGTCTCATTTGGGTCTCACTTAAGCTCTTTGCTTACATTTGGGAGTATGGTCGTCTCGCTCTAGCCACAGAGATTTCCTACCGGCACTATAAAATAACTTTATTCCTCACTAAAGGTAACATTTTGGGCACTTCAGCAATAGACCTTGGTAATTCGATGCTTCATAAAATAAATTTATTAAAAGTAGAGTCTTCATCTAGATTTATACAGTAATTCACAATTTTTTGGTCTCAATAGTTTGGCTTAATATCTGGCCGTTGTGCACCACCGAGGTGCACTTTTTTTTTACTTGATTGAATAGAAATGTTGGTTTGGAAAACTTTTTTATTTAGCTGTAGTATAAGTGAATTGGCAAGTTGGACCAGGATCCATTTATTCGCACACTATATTTCGCTTTTGAATCACCAAAGATAGGAATTATTTTCCCACCATTTTACAGAAATCACTTGGCTTTGCCGTTAGGCGGAAGTTTACTGAGGCATCTTTTTAATGAAGGGCGACTATTTGATATGAAAAGCGCATTAAATTTTTTTAAGTGGCAACATTTTGCATGTTCACAGAACTTACATTTTCATTTCCATCTTTAACTCCATTTCATCCCATCTCCGTAATTTGCAAATATATTCTTGTACAACAGTACAATGTTTTGTTACCGTTTGACTCGCATTGCGCGAGTTCCATTGAAATATGTCAAATGCAAATTATGCGCATAAATAACCATAAATATATGAATCAACAAATAAATATGTCACATAAAAAGATATGCGCCTGCCACAAGCATGCCAGACTACAGCCTACATCTATGTGTCGCATCCCAGCCCACTCCCACTCTCGCACCGTGCATCATGCCCTGCCCTCGTCTTTGTGGAAGAGTCAATTTGCTGTCGTCGCCCAAAAGTCACGAGTGTCATAAACATGGCGAAATGTGCGTGAGACCGCAACGCCAAGTGCCAGCTGAAAATAAATAAAAATTGAGAGAAAGATCGCGTTTGCGGAAAATGCAAAATAATTGCATATTTAAAAGAATGAGCGCAAATCGTTGCACTATGGGGAAAATTGAAACTTTCTTGTGTCCCTTTAAGATAACACGGGCATTCTGAGCTATGATTTTTGGTTTATGTTGATAAGCACGAAAATGTCGGACAAAGAATTTATTTTTTAAAGTCAATGAACCCAACTTTTTTTTTGGCCCATGTCTGTAAAAGTATGTGTTGGATGTACTCAGAAAACTGCTTCCAAAAGGCACCTTATGAAAAATTCAACTTTAAGAGCTTTAAAAATTGTTTATCATGTTTGACCTTTTAGGTAAAATGAATTTATGTCAAAACGATTTGAATTTGCCCCATAGTGCAAGGGTAAGACGAAGCTGGGATTGCGTTAAATCAGCAGCCATAAATCCAGATCTACCCGATTTTTAATGCATCTTCAAATGAGCAAATGTATGGCTGCTCCGTTGACTTTTAATGCAGCCATCATTGCTGCGGCTGGACAAAATCTATTTCAATTTTTTTGTGGCATGACAAAAATGGTCTATTGCTCATCCAGGAGTCAGTCACTTTAAGTCTGATTTAATGGATTAAGAAATGGCAAAGGAATGACTATGGAAAAAATTATCCGACCTCGCGCTTTGGCAGGTATCAATAGTTCATGCTCACGGTGAATTTGTTATAACAAAGCGAATGGCTAACGTTATTTTAAAAGACAATCATTTAACAAACGAGCAGGCCAAGCTAACTTCTTCTTTGCCGAAGTTCTTATACCCTTGCAAATGTTTTAATACATCAGAGTTTACGAACGTCAGCATTAAAACAAACAATTTGTATACCCTTGGAGAGGGTATATTAAAATTGTCCGGATGTTTGTAACGCATAGAAGGGAGCATCTCCGACCACATAAAGTATATATATTCTTGATCAGCATGACGAGCTGAGTTGATATAGCCATGTCCGTCTGTCAGTCTGTCCGTCCGTCTGTTTCTATGCTATCTCCTCCGTCAGTTTTAAAGCTATCTTAACCAAACTTTGCACAAAGTTTTTTGGAATAAATACGCTGCACATTTGTCGGAACCGGCCGGATCGGATGACTATAGCATATAGCTGTCATAGGAACGATCGGTTGAAAAACTAGTTTTAGTGAGAAAAACTTTTTGGTTTTAGTGCTATCGCTCCCAACGCTCGTATTTATAAGTTTTTAATGATTTCACATAACACATAAACCAAAACTTGTCAAAATCGGACAACTACATAGTATAGCTGCCATACAAAAGTTAGGTCTGAAAAAAAGGATTAGTGAGAAAAACTTTTTTGTTTTCAATGTTATCGCTCCCAACGCTCGTATTAATAAGTTTTCAATGATTTTACATAATTTCAACAAGATTTGTCGAAATCGGACCACTATATAGTATAGCTGCCATACAAACTGCCAGGCATATATCAAGCTCCAAGGGTATATAAACTTCGAGCCGAAGTTAGCTGGCCTCTATTTTTCTAAATAAAACCCACTTTTCGACCGATAGTTCCTATGGCAGCTATAAGATATAGTCAACCGATCCGGTCGGTTCCGACATATTAGCAGTGTGCAGTAAAAAGAAGACTCTGCAAAGTTTCAGCTCGATAGCTTGCGTAGAATCTGACAGACGGACAGACAGACAGACGGACGGACAATGCTCAATCGACTCAGCTCGTCGCCCTGATCAAGAATAAATATAGTTTATAGGGTCGGAAATGAATATTTCTGTGCGTTGCAAACTTCTGGGCAAAATTATAATACCCTTTGCAAGGGTATAAAAAGCAGTGGTCAATGCACATTGGGCCAGCTGGCCAAAATTTTGGGAAAAAGGGCAACATTTTTTGTTTGGCAAACGAATAAAAAGATTGTAAATGATTTTAAATAAATAAATCCATTTTATGGCAAAATTTTTAACCGTTTTACGAAATGGCACACATTTTTATACCCGTTACTCGTAGAGTAAAAAGGGTATACTAAAGTCGTGCAAATGTATGTAACAGGCAGAAGGAATCATTTCCGACCATATAAAGTATATATATTCTTGATCAGCATCAACAGCCGAGTCGATATAGCCATGTCCGTCTGTCCGTCTGTCCGTCCGTCCGTCTGTCCGTCTGTCTGTATGAACACCTAGATCTCAGAGATGGTAAGAGATAGAGGTTTGACATGTATAGGACAAATGCTTCTTTTATCTGCACGCAGATCAAGTTTATTTCAAATTTTGGCCACGCCCCCTCCCGCCCCCGCAATTTGGAAAAAACGTTATATCTCCTACAGTTTTAAAGATAGACGATTCAAACCTTCTAAAAATAGTTAGTAATTAGCAAAATGAATAAATTTGCCTAAGAAATGATAAGGATCGAATGAGCGGTTCTGAAGTTATGAGCAAAAATGTGAAAAAGTTAAAAAAGTGTTGCATACTTTTCAGATGTTCACCCTAAGGAACGCAGGAACACTTTTAAACATGTTTTTTCATGAGTAACGGGTATATCGAAGTCGGTTAGAGCCGACTTTAACTTGCGCTCTCGTTTTTAGCAGTTTTAAAGCCTTGATTGCTAGGAGAGAGTATTGAAATTTACAGAAAAATTGTATGGAGCACATAACATAAGAAGCTATTATAATAAGAGCGCGAGATAGAGTGAACGACTCTTGTACAAAACAAAAATTAACAAATAGCGAAAATCCTCATCCAATTAAATTAAATCTTATGACAATTAACACATTTATAGCTTTAAAGGCTGAGTGAGAAAGTCGGTCAAGCTCGACTATAACATACTCTGTACCTGGAGTAGAAGGTGAATGCAATGCCGGTGCTGCGCTCATCTCTAAGAGTCTCTCTCTTTCTCTCTCTCTCTCTCTCTCTCTCTCTAAGATTGTGCGGTGTTAGTTGTGAAATGTTGTGTTCTCATAACTTAAGAACCACTCATCCGATCTTTATCATTTCTTTGGCAAATCTATTCATTTTGCTAATTACTAACTATCTCTAAAATATACGAATCATCTATCTTCAAAACTGTAGAAGATAAACCGATGTTTTCCAAATTGCGGGGGCGGGAGGGGGCGTTACAAAAATTGAAAATAAACTTGATCTGCCTGCAAGCAAGAAGCATTTGTCACAAACATGTCAAACGTCTATCTCTTACCATCTCTGAGATCTGTTTGTTCATACGGACGGACGGACGGACAGACGGACTGACGGACAGACGGACATGGCTATATCGACTCGGCTGTTGATGCTGATCAAGAATATATATACTTTATATGGTCGGAAATGATTCCTTCTCCCTGTTATATACTTTGGCACAAACTTAATATACTCTATGTACTTTTGGTACAGAGTATAATAAAAATATGTTGACCGAATTTTAAAATAATGAAGTTGGAATTTCACATAGCTAGCAGCTAGAAAATGTACATATATACATATGTAGCCAAAGAAGAAGTAACGGAACTGTGCCGCTCAGATAATATTTTGGACTAAACTGTTTTTCTAAGAGCGCGAGAGAGAGTGAACATGAGAGGGATCACATTGTAGAGCAGGTGGGAAGTGGGGTTAAATTCGGCAGCAAACTCGTAATGGGGAAAAGGCATGAGATTTTTTTATATTTTGGACCCATATGGACATCAGAAGTAACGAGAAGTTTCATACCGAAAGTGAGGGAAGAAGAAGCAGAAGTTACGATTTTGCCACTTGATCTTTTTGCATGTACGGAGGTGCGTAGTTGAATGTCACACTTAACAGTCAATGTTACGCGTAACAGCACATTTGTAGAGACTATGTAAAAGGGCTGTGGGCCTTATTGTGCCTTCAGCAGCAGACGTAGCATTGAGAATACACCATGTCACGTCACTCTGCTTGTACCTGCATCGATCAGCTGGGCTGCTTTTAGCATAAGTGATTTGAAAAATGAATATAAAATAACATAGCGGAAAACAAAAGCGAAGGAGTTGTTTGGGATTGATTTCCCGAGTCAAAAAATGTCTTTAATTTTGGCGGTAAAGGAGCGAAATGTCATTTGGGATTTGTCCCACCCCAAGCACTTGAAAAGTGTATTATACTTTTGCAGGGCATCACCTTTATTCCCCTGCGTACTCCCTTGATCATTTTGTTTTGGTCTATTATCAAATACAATTTTAACGAAAATTGATTACATCCGTCCACTAGGTTAAAGTACCATAATTAAAAATATTTAAATAATTGTTGATTTGCTGGAATAATAAATAAAGCCCAGCTATTGATTGCATAACAATCCATTCTCCTGCTCCCCAGTTTACCCAACCAAATCAGCTAAAAATCACTCAGGAGCATGAATGCCAGCGCTTTATCTTGTCGCTGGTCTTTGTTTTCTGTGGCGGAAACGGAAGCGCGCTTATAATAAGAATAATGCCAGCACTTGGCTTTTGTTATAGTCGCCAGCAGAAGCCAGAAGAGCAACAACACCAACAACATGACACTTTAATAGCATAAATGCGGAACTAAACAAAACCAAAATTAACGAAAAGGGGGTCCCACGACTGCCGCCAGCTGTCATAATGAAACAGTCAAGGACAATAGGCAGGCGTCCAGCGGAAATACAAAGTGTACGTGTAGCCCGGCCCACAGATCACCCCTCCCTGATATATACCAGCTAGCGCGGCCTTTCGCGCGATAAAAGCGGCAAACGAAATGTTGTCTGACGGGATGGCCATTTATAAGAGCATCAGTTACAATAACACTGCGCCAGTTCCCCAACAATAGCCGGCCCATTGTCATAAATTAAAAATGAGGAAGTGTATGAAAATAAACAAAAACAAATGGATGAATGAAAAAGCAGCGAAACCAGAGGCGGAAATACAAGAAGCGTTGATAAATAAATTTCTAACAAAAAGGCACCCAAGTCAAAGGCCGCGGTAGCAGACAAAAACAAAAGCCTCTGTCTACGCCCACAGCACTCCTGTTGTGGCGTAGGTCAAGATCTCCCACAAAGGCCATGTGACCACTTCATTCAGAATTTACGCAACTTAAAGCTGTCCTTATGCTTCCAGGCAATTGTTCCAACACGTGCCTCAAATTGGCAAATGTGTTTCATGAGTCACAAAGTCAGACAACTTGCTGTCCGTCAGCCACTTTGCTTACAAACAACAAAAACAAACCCAAACGCCCCGAATTAATCTTCAAAACAAGGGTGCCGTTAGGAGATGAAATTTCCAAAGTTCTTTGACAAAATTCTTAAAAATAGCTACATCACTTGCAGAAAGTAGTAGTTACAATATCTTAGGTTACATATGCATTTAACCAAAGACATTAGAATATGATGATGAGTAACGCCATACGATTTTTTTGCACACGATTTTTTTGGCCTGGCTTTTGCCTTTCTTGAAATTTTGTCCAGCAGCCAGAGAGAGAGAGAGCGCTCTAGAGCCAGCCGCTTTTTGTACGCATACAGCGACAGCCGACGACCGTAAGTGTGCACACGTATTATAAAGCATTACTCACACAAGCAAGTAAATTCTATTTTTAGAATTTTTACGCTCTCAACCTTGTGTGAGCGGAGAGAGCGCAATTTTCGTCGCCACCAAAGCGGAAAACGAAAATCTTGCATTTTTGGCACTCTAGGATTTATGGAGGCCACACTAGGCATAAATATCTGAGTTAATGAGCTATTTACGACAAAGTACATATCATTGCAAATTAAAACGAGAGCGTAAGTTAAAGTCGGCTCTATCCGACTTCGATATACCCGTTACTCATGAAAAACATGTTTAACAGTGTTCCTGCGTTCCTTAAGGTGGCCATCCGAAATGTATGCAACATTTTTTTATTTTGCTCATAACTTGAGAACCGTTCATCCGATCTTTATCATTTCTTCGGCAAATCGATTTATTTTGCTAATTACTAACTATCTCTAGAAGAGAAACGTCTAGAGGGGACGTGGCCAAAATTCGAAACAAACTTGATCTGCGCGCAGATAAAAGAAGCATTTGTCCCATTCATGTCAAACCTCTATCTCTTACCATCTCTGAGATGTAGGTGTTCATACAGACAGACGGAAGAACGGACAGACGGACATGTCTATATCGACTCGGCTGTTGATGCTGATCAAGAATATATATTAGGGGGGGTCGATTTTTTTCGACCAAAGCGTATAGCAAAAACGACATCTACGGTCAATTCTAAGAAAATTTCACAAAGAAACCATGGGTCTAAAACAGTGGTGCACACATTTAATTTTTCGTACCCCGTGGGATACGAAGTCATAATTCTGCCAGCGTCGCAGCCGACACACGCATAGAGAGAGAATACGTGTGCTCTATAAAATGCACGCACACACATATGTGTGTTTGTTTGTAGCCTATATTTGACATAACAACGTTTACTTCGTGTTGCATTACTACGCACACCAGCGCAAATCATGATAATGTGAGTTTGTGCACCACTGGTCTAAAATGAATTCCTAGTCCGCGCAAATCGACTTCAAATATTTATGTTACATTTTCCCAAAAATCGAGTTAGAAAGTCGGTGAAGTCCTACTATAACAAGTTCTGTATACCCCAGAGCTTGCATTTATCTGATAAATTTTATATAGAAGCCACACAAAGTGATAAAGGTGTCAAAAAGTGAGTCCAGTGCTGCCCATCAACGTTGAAGCGGTGCTACCTATCAAAATATTTTGTTTTCCGTATAACTCCGCTATCGTTCATCCGATCTTCATAGTTCCTTTGGCGAATAGATAAATAATCATGATTTCAAAATATCTCTAGAAGGTACAAACCATCTATCTGTAAAACTGTGGGAGATATGAGGTTTTTTCAAAATTGCGGGGGCGGAAGGGGGCGTGGCAACCTGTGACATAAAAATTTGTCCGCCGGCAATTACAAGAAGTATTTGTCCCATACAAGTAAAACCTCTATCTCTTACCATGTCAGAGATCTGTACTTTTACAGTTTTATGGACATATTTACATACTACGTTTATGCTATGCTCATTTTGCAAAATCGTTTCATGAAATGCCTCCGAAAGTTCGTGCATTAACACCTTTTAATGAATTCCATTACACACGAAAGTTGACTATGAATTCGACTTCAATTCATAAAATGCCGTGGCGCAGTCAACTTTACGTTAAGTTGGTGTTGGCAGATCTTTTGTATTCTCATATGTGCTGGCCATTTTGTAAATTTACAGAAACAAATTTGATTTTGCAAATTGAAGAAATCGTGAAATTCATAGCATAAACCTAGTAACAGACGGACATGGCTATCTCCTGTATTATTTTCTTTTTCTTAGCATATGACTTTTCGCCAAAGCTACATTACGAAAAGGTAACTTTTATTCGAAATTTGCCGGAAAATGTGCCAGACAATACCGGCCGAGATAGCTGCCAACTTTTTTGATCAAAAGTTGTCCCTGACAGCAACAAATTAAATTTTTTGGTGAATTTTATTTCGAATGCACTATTTTAGTTTTTCTAACTGATAACAACGATCCAATTTGTCACTGAAGAAGATCATATAATTAATGAGTCATTGGGGTTGTCAACGAGCAACTATGGAGAATCAAATTGATTCAGTTAATCGTTGAATGATGGTACAAAGAAAAGCAAATCAAGTTCTCAGGTCGAACCGAGCCGGGTTATCCTTTCTACACATTGCTTCTCTAGTGTTGCAGAGAATTTGGTAGCTACACAGAGAAAAAAAAAGATCCCCGTAGAATGGATATTCGAAATATCCACATAAGATCCATTTTTTTAAATATCCTTTTCACATATTTTAGCTCCTTTGGATGGAGAAAAAAGATCAATGAAATATTTTTTCTCTGATATATTCTTTTTAAGCAAAAATAAATCGATTTCGAAAATATCCAATGGATCCCAAAAAAGGATAGTTAACTATCCAGTCCAAATGGATATCGAAAATATCCTGAGGATCATCAGAAACTATCCTTTTTTTTCTCTGTGTAGTAGGAAAATATTTCTGGTTGAGATGTCTTTTGCCAGGACTGTCAAGTAGCTGTTTGGCATTCCGTCAATCGGTTATTCGGGGGATCAATGTTTTCACATTCACTCACTGTCGACTATTTCCTCAGTGAGAATAACCAAATCTCCCATTGATTCCATATTTTTGAACAATTGTTATTATATTTAGTTGCCAAACAAAAACCTGCTGATTCCTGCAGGTTTTTTACTGTAAACGATTTTTGTTGCTAGTATCTACCGGCAAACCACCTTTTTGTTAGGTCGAAAAGTCACAAGCTAATTAAATGTAATACCAGAAACACAAGTAATATCAGAGATAGTCATGTCCGTCTGTCTGTCGATATACCTGCAAAAGTACAGATCTCTGACATGGTAAGAGATAGAGGTTTGACTTATATGGGACAAATACTTTTTGTAGTTGCCGGCAGACAAATTTTTATGTCACAGGTTGCCACGCCCCCTTCCGCCACCGCAATTTAAAAAAAAACCTCATATTTCCCACAGTTTTACAGATAGATGGTTTGTACCTATTAGAGATATTTTGTAATCATGATAATTTATCGATTCGCCAAAGGAACTATGAAGATCGGATGAACGATAGCGGAGTTATACGGAAAACAAAATATTTTGATAGGTAGCACCGCTTCAACGTTGATGGGCAGCACTGAACTCTTTTTTTGACACCTTTATCACTTTGTGTGGCTTCTATATAAAATTTATCAGATAAATGCAAGCTCTGGGGTATACATACATTTGCACGAATTTAGTTTACCCTTTTTACTCTACGAGTAACGGGTATAAAAATCATAGCGACCATATAAGTCCAGCGGAAAGTGCCTAATTTGGCCTTTAAAGAGAGAAATTGTTCGATTTATAGAATTTTTATCAAAATAAATCATCCCGTTTAAAGCTCAATTTACACGACCTGATCGCTCAGATGAGTTTTCGTCAGACGAACACTGTAAAGGCCTGATTCCAGATGACATAAAAATCAATTTTTATGTTGAAGTTCACATGAATAGAAACACTTTTAACTGTTTTGAAATCTGAAGGCTATTACAAAGCAGTCTTATTTGAATGAAGTATTGTGCCGAAATAAAAATTTATGTCATCTGGAATCAGGCCTTAACTCGATAAATGCCACTCAAATGAGTGCTCAGGCCAAATAGAGCCGGTTCTATTTCGTCTGATCGCTCATCTGAGTAGCTTCATGTCTACTGAGACGCCTTTTTACACGGTCAGACAGCAAATCAGACGAAAACTCAGATGAGTGATCAGGTCGTGTAAATGGAGCTTAAGGAAGCGCGGTAATTGGATTAATACATTCGCCATCTGAGCATATAGCCAAACATATGATCTAATTTTGTGATTTTTTATCTAAGTTTTTTAAATAAGTTTATTTGGCAAAGATATGGCGTGCTTAAGACGAAAATACATATTTAAATTTATGGGAGGAAAACTAGATTGTTACTCTAAATCTGTATAGGAAATGTAAAGGAGCCACTTGGTTCGGCATAAATTGTTATATGTTTACATGTAGATGATAAATTATATTTGGAAACAAGTAGCCTTTTCATAGTTCCTGTAAAAATTTGAGTTACAAATCTAGTTTTCCTTCCATAAATTTAAATATGTAATTTTGTATTTAAGAGGCTATAACTTTGCCAAATAAATTGATTTAATCGCCATAAAAATCACAAAATTAGATCATAGGTTTGTCTATAGGCTCAGATGGCGAAAAAAATAATTCAATAACTGCGCTAGCTTTAACGGGCTATAAAAATGCTATAAATCGAAAAATGTCTGTCTTTAGAGGCCAATTTAGACACTTTCCGCTGTTCTAATATTATTTTTTATTATTTATTTATTTAGTCGACAAAAAAGGCTGTCAACTCAATTACACATACGTTATAAGAAAGCCTTATTGACTAAGAAAGCCTATCAAAGAAAAACTAACAAAATTACAAAATAACTAATAACGACTCTGACTCGATGGGGGAGTTTTATTTGCCCGTCCGGCCAGCTATGCCCCGATTCACAGCCAAATGTAGTCAGAGACGTTATTAGAGCTACCAAAAACTTTAATGATATAGAGATAGAGAAGAGGAAAAAACAAAACCTAAATAGAGACAAAGGAAAAAATTAATAATAAAATAATAAAACTAAAATAAATCAGATTTAAAGAGAAAAAAATTATGGAGAAAACAATAAAAAAAATACTAACTAAAAGTGAAATTAAAAACTAATTAAAAATACAAAATTTATAAGCTATACTTAAAATAAAATAACTTGAAATCTCTGACCCGGAGGGGAAAGATTTTTTAGCCAGTCCGGCAAGCTATGCCCCTACTCACAGCCAGGAGTGGTCAGAGATTTCCCCTGAGATAATTATAGAGAGATGTTTTTAGAGAGAAGAGAGAGAGAGATCTGTTGAGAGCAGGTGATAGAGATCATTATAATTTTGACATAAGACTCGAAATCGATTGTGCTTTGCATAATCAGTTGTGCATCTAGCCAATACTAATGGAAATAGTTAAGGCGACCTAAAAGTTTAGATGAATCTACATCACCGATAATTAGTTTATAGAGAAAAGAAACACCTAATACTGTTCTACGGTTAGCTAACGAAGGAAGATCAATCAGCAAGAGTCTGTTAGAGTACGATGGCAGACGAAGGTTAGGGTCCCAATTTAAGCCACGTAGGGCAAAAAGCAAGAATTGCCTCTGAACTGATTCAATACGAGCTATATGCTTTTTATACTGCGGTGACCAGACGGACGAGCAGTATTCATGTACAGGACGGACTAGAGCAGTGTATAAAAGCTTTGTGGTATATGGATCATTAAACTCCTTCGACCAACGTTTAATAAATCCGAGTACACCATTTGCTCTAATAACAATAGGAGAGATATGAGGATTGAAACTAAATTTGGGGTCAAAAAGAATTCCAATATTAACGACTGTAGAAATTCGTTCCAAGGGTTCATTTCCAATCGTTTAGGTAGCCAGCGAAGGCTTGCAACGATGGAAAGTCATGAACATGCACTTGGAGCAATTAGGGTCTAATTGATTAACCAAGCACCAAGACTGCAAGGAGTTTAAGTCATCTTGCAATCTGATGGAGTGCATCGGGTCGTTGAAAGATAAAATAAGTTTTACATCATCGGCGTACATAAGTATCCGAGAATTCGAAATTATTGTGGGGAGGTCATTAATAAAAAGAGTAAAAAACAATGGGCCGAGGTGACTGCCTTGTGGCACACCAGAAGTGACAAAGACAGGCTTTGACGTATTGGAGCGAAGCAGAACTTTTTGATTTCTATCGTTTAAATAGGACGAAATCCAAAGTAGAAAAGGGGATGGAAATCATAAACGATCAAGTTTAACGAGAAGAGATCATGGTTCACAGAATCAAATGCTTTACTGAAGTCGGTGTAGATGACATCAGTTTGTTTTTGTAAAAGGAAACCATCGTGTACCATTGAGGTAAATTCAAGTAAATTGGTCGCAGTTGACCGACGCTTTGTAAATCCATGCTGGAAAGGTGATAAAATCGATTTACAATAGTGCTGTAGGGAAGAGGTTAAAATCTGTTTAAATAATTTTGGAATAGCGGGTAGTTTAGCTATGCACCTATAATTGGATATATCAGACTTCCCACCTTTTTTATGAAGAGGAATAATAAAGGATTCCTTCCAAAGATTTGGAAAAATACCAGATTCTAACGATAGATTAAAAAGCTTAAGCAATGGATTGCACAAAGACATACAACACTCTTTGAGCACACAACTAGGAATGTTGTCAGGCCCAGGGGAGTATGAAGGTTTTAGTGATTTTAAACAAGAAAGTAAGGAGCTTTCGGAAATCGAGGGAACAGTTATAGAGTTAGAAGAAGAAATGTTATAAGGATAAGAAGCATTAGTAAAGCGCGTAGAGGAGTAAGTAGATTGAAAGAAGTCGGCGAACAGGTCAACGGCTGTGGAGTCATCGTTAGCCTTTTGGTCGCCCAGAAAAAAAGAGGATGGTAAAGAAGAAGACCCACGTTTAGAGTTTACAAAGCTGTAGAATTGCTTAGGGTCCTCTGCGAATTGAATTTAGCATCGGACAAGATATTTCCTGTAGCACTCAGCATTAAAAAGTGTATATTTAGAAAAGTCAACGGCAGAACCAGAACTTTTATACTTTTTGAAGCATCTAGACTTAATACTTTTTTTTAAATTAGAAAGTCTAGGGACAATACCAAGGAGGATTAATGGACGCGGAAGGGGGAGCGCTATTAGGAACAGATATCTAAAAGAGAATTAATGGAACTGTAGAAAAAACTAAAAGCAAAGTCTAAATCAACTAAATTGTACAAAGGAGTCCAGTCTATTGTACAAATAAGTTGATCTAATAACGTAAAGTTTCCTTTACGAAAACAACGACGAGGCTTATTGGAAGTCTTCAGAGTCGAAGAGGTATGTCCAATAGCTGAAATAGAGATTTTAAGCGTAGGATGGTAAATATCTTCGGGCAGTGATAGAGGGGCAGACCTAGAGACGACAACATTCGCGCTGTCAGAGACGAAAACGAGATCCAACAATTTATTTAAATTGTTTGGTACTGCGTTAATTTGTAAAAACGACATGTCCAACAGACTATCTAAAAAGTCATGATGTGCTGAAGGTATAAGATAAGTCGACCCATTAAAATTAAACCAAGTGATGTTTGGTAGGTTAAAATCACCAACGACAACCATTGAGTCAATGTCTCTTAATTGGGTAAAAACATCTTTAATACAAGCTATATGTTGCACATAAACTTGATTATCAGAAGATGGAGGGGCATACGAGCAGGTAATAAATAAAGCGAATGTTTAAAAAGTTACCTTTACGGCAACAAATTCAACATCCCTAGGCACATTAACATTGATCAGCTCTGATCGCAGGCTGGACTTAACTGCAATCAGTGCACCTCCACCTCTGCGAACTGGTCGATCATGACGGTAGATAAAAAATTCATTTGACAATATTTCAGAGTCAGAGATGGTTATATTTAACCAAGTCTCTGAAAATGCAATAATGTCAAATTCGAATGAAGCAAAATTCAAGAACAAAGTAGGCAGTTTGGAGAACAAACCCCTAGCATTCTGATAAGCTATATTAGGACAAAGAGTTGTGTCTAGTTTTTTGAAACCCTACTAGAGTTGGTCCCTGGCTGAGAGGATAATTTACAAACGGACAAACTGACAGGAATTGACCTATTTCGATTTCTTTGCTTAAACTCATGAACAATCATATCTGGCATCCAAATATTGCGGCGAAGCTGGCACAGAAGAAGGAGTTTCGGACGACTTGCCAACGTCGGAAGGTGGCGGTTCTAAATACCGACCAGCTGACTCTAACCGACGCGAGGGCAGCGATTCAAACTTATATTCACTAAGCAACTCAGAACTGGAGATAAACTCGCTAGTGAACTGCTTATGTAACTTGCGCAGATTATTATATTTTTTTCTCATGTCATTGCACATTCGAGAAAAATCAAATTGTGTATCTGTGCAAGTAGGGCATGACCATCTTATAGACCCGCAGTCCTAGCCCAGGACTCCTGGGGAACCGCCAAATCAAAGTTTGCGAAACCAAAACAAAAACAAAAACAAAATACACAGGACAGACGCCGTGTTATTTGTATTTATTAATTTAATTATACCAAGATTCACAACTAGAAAGCAAAGCACTCACCGACAAAAATATTTAAATACGGAGCACAATAAAAGCACGTCTATCACACACAAGAGTTCTCTCTCTCATTCTCATTCTATGATTTTTAAAATTTGCATTGATATGTCCTTTATCGCAATTAGTTCATAAATTCAGATAATTATGCCTAGTGTGACCTCTATAAATCCTAGAGTGCCAAAAAGTCGACTTTTTGGTTTTTCCGCGATATCTTGGAAACAAGAGCTGATTGAACAAAACCAATGATACAGTTTTGTTCTGTGAAGTCTATATTAACATAATCTGTTAAAAATAGACCTGCACCAAAATCACTGTTGGGCTGTGTTATTGATTTGACTTTCGACTCTGCATGGTTCATTGCCCTTCAGCAGCAGCCGGGCCAGTACACACTTATACACAAGTATATTGAAAAACATTAGCAATTTCTCATGCTATTTGTGAATCCTTATATAACTACTTGAAACTTAAGGTACAATTTTATTTTTTACGTAATTAGCTTGCATCACTTAAGTGATGTTTTCTTGTCACGTTTTAACCCCTCACCTTAAACTGTGCTTAAGTCAACGAAAATAAAAGTTACAAATTTTGTACTATAGATAGAGCGTTGACTGAATTACATTTATTATTAAAGTCTGCTTTGTTGTTTGTGGTAATTAATAATGAAAGGCTATAATTAAACACATAGTCACAAGCATTATATCAAAGTATGACCACAATATGCGTAGGTGTTTTGCGGTCACTTCTTCACCTTTTTTTTTTAGAATTTATCAACATTTTTCGTTTATTCTTTGTGCTCGCCCGGCACGTGCATTTTAAGTAGAGCTTGGAATAGATTCTTAGACGCATTCCCGTTTCTGTCTCCTTTCGGTTTTATTTTAAGCTTTAGGCAGTTGTTTAATTTAAAGATTATGCACAAGCCGAAAAATAGCAAAATGGGTGGAGCGGAGAGGAAGTTGAATTTTTGTATAAAATTTTAATATGTGCGCAAAGCTTAGCTCTGCCTTTTGGTCCCACGTGCCGTATAATGAATTTACTCTGTCTGACGTCAATGTCAGGAGCAATGGGTTCTTGCCCTTTTTCATGCTTGGGGTTTAGTAAAGTTTGCGAAAGGTGCCCAAAACACAAACACATTTACTAAAATACAAGAACTACAAAAGTAATAATCCGCCATTTAGCAATCTGGCTGAGTCATCCCCAGTAGCTCGTTAAATACTTCTAATTCATATTCATTTTGTAAACTCCTTGTCTCGCCCGCGGACGGCAGCCATAAAAGCTTCATAAACATTTTACAGCTTGCAGTTGTTGCAGGAAGCTGCAGTAGCAACGGAAACTGCCCCAGCAGCACCATAATTGCAGGCAACCATTTCACATTTCAGCTAGCCCATGGCCCGGAATGCGAAAGCGATTCTAAGCGCTAGTGTCTATGAATGTGAACATTTTTTTGGCATTGTCAACATGGTTAAAAGTCTTATGAATAGTTAAATGACTAGGATTTATTAAACACTATTGAAATAAGTTTTTATGCAAGAGTCTATATTAGAATAAATCCGATTTTAAATTTTTCCATTAAATGAATGAGTAACTCGCATTTTCATCCAAATAGGAAGACCAGGATCAATTTAAACTATGTTTAAATATTCTGTTAAGTGATTATTGATATTATTATTAGTTATAATCATTTTTATTATTATTAAATTTTGTATTAGTTGCATTAATTACAGAACGCCAGCGATGAACGCTCAACGGTCCGTTACGCCCTCAAGGTATGACAGTGGTTTTTTGGCCTTTTTCTGGCATAAACCCCAAAAAATTTTTTTTCAGATTTCAAATATTGTAGGGAGAGGACCAGAGCCAAGTAAAAGACGTGTGTATGCTCTGCGCGTCACTCTAAGAAGACCGCTCGTCGATTTTATTGATGCTCGTCAGAGCGATCGAGAGCGAGAGTATCGTTAAGTTTGTTCTTTGAACGAACTTGACGATGTATTTACAGTTATTTAAAACTACTTGCAGTTATATTGCTCAGTGGGTCATACATGTTATTTATTACTACAATATTAACGGGTTATTTAATATTTCCAAACTCATATTGGTTTAAAAAACAAAAGCATTCAACCTTAAGCTTAGTATACACTTCCACCAAAGACTCGCCAAAACAAAAATACCAAAAGTGACAATTCTTTTGTTTTGGGACAATGTGACCAGATATTAAGATGTATGCATGTAAAATGGTCACTTTGCCAAGACCGTAGCTTTTGGTTTAATTTTAAACTATAAGTTTTACAATCAATAAATACAAGTTATTAATATGCGTTCTTCATGGCCAAACCCTGGCTACTGGGCCTGATGAGCAGATATGACACTTTTGCAATGATTAAATTCATAATTATAACCCAGTTTAAGTATGATTGAAGTCTCACGGTGTTTTGTACCTTACTTTGAATATTGCGCTCAATCATTGATGAAAAAATTATCCAAATTTCACCCGATCTAGTATTTTATCGGTATTTAATCGAGGCCTTTTTGTTTTGAGTGTGGACTGCCACCAAAGAGACTGCCAAAGGATTTTGGCACAAAAATTTTTGTGAGTTTTTTTATATGGAGTTTTTTGTTTTGGCGAGTCTTTGGTGGAAGTGTATACTAAGCTTTAGTGGCAACACTGCTTTTTTGACGGGCGCTTGAAGTCAGCTGTTTGTGTGCCACGTAAAACTGGCAGCAAACATTTGCCAACTTTGAGTGTGTCTGCTTAAAAAGTTAGAAGCAAAATAAAAAATGTAAAAATGCAAACTGTTAGTTCGATATGTTTTGTTAGGATTTGATAACTGGTTTGCCATTGTTGTGTGCTTTGGTCCAATTTCGCCGTGTGTTGCTTGTGTGTAATTTTATGTTGGCCCTAACAAGTGTAGTAATGTTTATACCCGTTACTCGTAGAGTCCGTCTGTATGAACACCTAGATCTCAGAGATGGTAAGAGATAGAGGTTTGAAATGTATGGGACAAATGCTTCTTTGCGCAATTTAAAAAAACGTTATATCTCCTACAGTTTAGAAGATAGACGATTCGTACCCTCTAAAGATAGTTAGTAATTAGCAAAATGAATCGATTTGCCGAAGAAACGATCAAGATCGGATGAACGGTTCTCAAGTTATGAGCAAAAAAGTGATACAAGCCCCCGCTACCCCCCCCTCCCACCATAAAAAAAATGTTGCATACTTTTCGGATGGTCGCCCTAAGGAACGCAGGAACACTGTTGAACATGTTTTTTCATGAGTAACGGGTATATCGAAGTCGGTTAGAACCGACTTTAACTTATGCTCTCGTTTTTGGATGATTAGTTGTGCATGGCACAGCGTGGAACAAAGTGTTAAATGCAAAGTTGTTACCGAAAGAGTGTAGACTAAAAAGTAACCAACACTTCTTGCTACAACGTACGATTTTTCGAGAAAATTGGCTTTGTTGCAGCTGAATTCATGCTTAAGTTTGAGATATTACTCGAGAGAGACAGAAAAAAATTTTTATTCGTTTGTTAGCGTCAAACACAAAAAAGTTTTTTAAGTCGTATTTAGTGCTATAAATAAAAGTATGAACCAAATTTCAGTTCAATAGCGTAAAATACAACAAAGTTGGAGCAAATAGGATGTATTGTTATATGGCAGCTATATGAAATAGTATGCCAAATCAAAACATATTTCATAGGTCGCTTAAGAAGCTTAAAATACGTGCTCAACGCGAATTCCAGATCAACATCTTTAAAACCAACGAAGTTGGTTCATATCGGCCAGATCGGTTATATGGCAGCTATATGAAATATTGATCGAAATTGAGTAAAATTTTCCAAGTCGTCCTTGGGGCCCAAAATATGATTATAATACAAATTTGGGGTCAAAAACGTAAAAACTAGAGTTTATGCCAAAAAAAGGCAAAAAAAAACCACTGTGGATGGGCTATTATTCAATTGCAGTTTTAATTGCACTATAAGCAATAAAAAGACTACTCAGAATAGATAGCGAGTAAAAATATTACCGCACAAAACTAATTGTTGAGAAAAACATGTTTATTTAAGCTGTTTACACAGTTGGACACAATCCAGCTTTTAAAAAAACCGGGTAAGATCCTTAAATTATGATACCTCATACCCAGTTTTTCAAATGAAGTCTCGGTTCGCGTTTTATGGGTAGACTGACTAAGACTATAATTTTTAACTAGTTTTTAATGGTTTAACATAAAATTCTCAAAAATTTAGCAAACATAGACAGGGTTGCTAGGAACGTAGTATCTAGAATTCACTTCAATCGAGCAATCGGTTAAGGAACCTTCAGACGGAGTTAAACCTTCATTCTAGAATATTTTCGAAAAAGGACGGTAGATTTTCATTAAAGTTCTTTTTATGATGGTATAATGGGTTTTTGTTTGTACCTAAGAAATGGTTCGAGAGCCAAAAAACCGAGATTTGGGAGGCCATTCATAATTAGGCTCACCCACAAATCAGAAACCAAATCTAAAAATCTGAGTTTTCAGTTTTGCCAACGAAGACTAGGTTCGCGGTTTATAGGCAATTTGGTACGAGCAATTGCTCGTCCTGCTGTGCGGTGACTTGGCAGTGACTTAACAGTGACTGACTAGACGTGACAACAGCGACTTGACAGCGTCTGAATGACTTGACTGTGACTAAACTGAATTATAGAAAGATGTAAAAACACAGCAGCCAATAAACTTGTTGGTATTTCTACTTCCTGCTTTCTTCTTTTGAAAGATTGTGATATTAATTTATATATCATTGAGAGTGCTTTTGATTTTGAAATTAAGCCCTTTAAAACCAAAAAAAAAATCTCTTAGGTAACCAAGCAAGCCAAAACCCTGATTTGTTTTGATCCATAAACCGTTTTATAAACCAAATCAAACGTTTTAACACCTTCTTGAACCACTTAAACGAACCAGTCTTAACTCTTGAGCAGTTTTTATTAGAGTTGTGCCGATTTTTTTGAACTAGTTCAAATGAACTAGTCTTTAAAATGATCTTATGAACTAGGTCTTGGTTTTGAACTATAGTTCATTTTTTGAACTTTGTATTTCTCAGTTTTTGAACTACAGTTCATTTTTTTAACTATAGTTCGTTTTCGAACTATAGTTCATTTTTTTTACCACTGAAGTAAATTTTAAGGCGTTTACTCATTGTCTGATACATGAGATATGAAAATCTAATGGGCCTGCATTTCATAATGATTTTCTATGAATTTAACAAGCTGTTCACATTTAAAAAATTACAAACAGCAGGACTACGAGACCATCATTTCTCAAAGCCAAAGTTTGAGTTTGTCGAGCCAATCCAGCAACAGGTGCTAAGTATTGGCTCCTTCTCGGCGCAGATTCTTCCACATGCTGTGGCCGCTTTGCTTCGCAATGTGTCCATAGTTCAAATATTGAACTATAGTTCAAAAATGAACTCGTTCGAATGAACTATAGTTCATGGTAAACTGAACTAATGAACTAGGTCATTAAAATGAACTAAAATTTCCAACTCTTTCTTTATATTAAAATCTTATGGCCGACTGGTGCACATACGATTTCATTCCGTAATTTTTCCTCTTCACTTTGTTTTTTATAAAGAAGGGCACGTGATAGTCATCTTAATAGTGGTGGGCAAGGTAGTGACACGTGCAAAAAATTCATCCATTCGCTACTTCGATTTTATTAGTAATTTTTCTTGGTTAATGCAAGTACCAAACCCGAATTTCATTGCAAAAATTTCGACTGTCGTCCGGGAGAAGAATATGTTCAGCATCTACATAAAGGAAGGGATTAATTTGTAATCCCGACATTTCCTCACTGCTAGAAAATTTGGTTGAGGCCCCTTTTAAAAACTTGGACCCGGTCAAAGACGCTGCGGGTTCAGCTAGTCATTGAATACTTCTTTAAAGCATAAGTAAGGCAAATCATCATTTATTTACACAAATTAAGATAAACAACTATCAACTATGATGGACATAAGCCAAAGAAAGAACGACCCTGTTTGGTAAGCGCATTGTATGCTAACCATATTTTAATTATTGTTATTGTCCTTCAACGAAGTTGAATAAATTCGGTCTTCTGCCTGAAGTTGCTTTTCTTTTTATTCAAATAATATCCAGTTTCTCGGTCCCTCGCGAACCCATTGTTCACCTGCTTGTTAGCCTCAGGTGTAAATTACAAATCTGAGCAGCGCATAATGAATGAAACAGGCCGACTGGCAAAAGAGGCGGCTAAATGAAATGAAATCGGAGTGAAAACGCTTTCATTAAACATGCCAAGTTGGGTGGCAAAAGTTTTACGCGGCGGCGACGACGCGACAAACTGCGGCCAAGTTGATTAGAAAGCGGAGTCGCCTGGGACTGGCAGGCACCTAATGAAAAACTTGGAAATTTACGGTCAACGAGTTGTCAAAGCGGCGCACAAAAGGAAGGCCCAGCATTAGGAGCCGGCTCAGGCCATAGTTTTAGACGCCGAGTCAAACAATTAAGCTCGGCCATGTTCCATTGGGGGTAGTTTAAATAAATAATTGCCATCGAAATTAAGCAATGGGCAGTGGGGCAGTGGAGCTGCTGGGAGCAGGACGTTGTAATCGCACTGGCCCAGGACGAGCAGCGAGCGAGGACGTCGCCAAAATAATGCGCGCACACGGAAGCGACACAGGCCCGGCACGGCGATAGCAGGAGTAATGACAGGAAGTCGCGATAAAGGAGACAAAGAAAACGCATGCATTAACACAGATAACAGGCGGGCGAAAAAGGACGACAGAGGAGGCACAGTTTGCTGGTCAAAAAGTTCATTAGCGTTGATCGAGAGGATGCGCCCTCGGCGGAAGCCAGTAGTGCAAATGAGCAAGCAAGACAAGCCTGAGGGAGCACACACACCGGCTCATTGCCGGACAAGTGCCAAGCGGAAGTTGTGAGGCGTCAGATTTGCATATCACATGAAACTGGGAACTACCAACTCATTACGCAGGGCAAATGGAAACCAAACAGTAAATATTAAATTGCAATCAAAAGAGGCTTTAAATTGGAAACCAACCGCAAAACCATTTAAGCACTTGCCTACCCCAAACCCACAGAGCATAAAAGCAAATTGTAAAAGTTAATGCGACTGCCATTTATCGACATAATTTCTATGCGACAGCAAAAGGTGGGAAATTATGAGACTAGAGAGGAATGCGTGAGCTAAAGCTGAATGGCAAATAGTTCTATACTAAATACTAATTCGAGCTTCATCAATTATTTAATTAATACTTGTGACAACCAAAGCAGAAAGAAAGTATTATATAGGTAAAACGTTAAAGCAAGGAGAAGAAAAATTGCAAGATATTTTAGATTAGTTTCAAACACTTGGCTGCCGATTTGGACGACTGGCACCAAGATAACCATAATACATATTAGCAGTTAAGAGGGGTGGACCGAAATAAGTTTTGATTGCACTGAAATTTGATTCATACACAGAGGGAAAAACCGAGAACATTTTGCTCAAAACGAGCATAATCGCTACCAAAAACTATGCGTGAACGGGTTTTCTCATTTGTAGTACATTGAAAACGCACCAACTCAAATTGAGTTGATATTGTTACATTTTTGAGAACATAATTTGGGTTAATATTCTCCCGTTTTCAAGAACATTTTAAACTCACCTGGAAAAAAACAAATTGATTGCAGTTGGTCCAGGTGTGGGCAGATTCCTCACATTTGGGTGGAATAGGGAACGGTAACATACCTCTTTTGATTGGAAGAAAAGGGAGGCAAGACTGTTTCCCCCCCTTCACCCATATATATATTGAAAAGGAATCAGAAACACAAAAAAATTTGTTCGGGCTTGACTGGGATTTGAGCCCCGTACCTCATGCACTTAACGCATGGAGCGACGCGCTAGACAAATTAAACTGTTGAACAGTTTAGCAGATGCACGTCTAGAAGGCTACAGGGTTTTTCCGGAGCGGGCGCGCACCGACTGGATTCGGTAAAGGGCGCCCCTAGCTTACAAACGAGCTCCTGGTCATCGAGCATCTGGAGAGTCAGGACAGGCATTTTCGCGCGACGTGTTTCTGTGAGTGGTGCAAGCCGAAAATGTAGCGTTCGTTAGAGCAGAAGTACGCGACAGTGTGTACTAACCTTATTTTTCATCTGGCGTGGTGGTTTCTTTTTTGCTCATAACTTGAGAACCGCTCATCCGATCTTTATAATTTCTGCGGCAAATCTATTTATATTACTAATGAATTGCCATCTCTAAGAGGTACGAATCATCTATCTTTAAAACTGTGGGAGATATGAAGTTTTTTAAATAGCGGTGGCGGGAGGGGGCGTGGCAAAAATTTAAAAGAAACTTTATCTGCCTGCAAGTATAAGAGCGTTTGTCAAACCTCTATCTCTTAACATCTCTGAGATCTGTTCGTTCATACGGACTGAGGGACAACGTGGACTAAATTGTGAATCTGTGACATCACAATATACATTTTTTGACAAGCGATGCTTTTCACTACCTTCTATTGTTTGTATCATGCTTTTGGAACAGCGCTGTTCGCTGTCACTTACGCTCTTTGGAAACATTTGGGAATATGGCCGTCTCGCTCTAACCACATTGACTTCCTACTGGCACTAAAAAGTATCTGTTTGGTCACTTTCGTTAAGCACCAGCAAAATTGAGAGGCAGCGCAAATTTTCGCTCTAATACTAATTGCTCCCTGGTTTCGAAATGACTTTTCAGTCGTTAGTTAAGTCAACTGAAACAACTAAATATTCAATTGTCAAATGTTACAAAGCGACTGTTAACTATCATTTTGTTTAGTTTTTGTTCATTTCTCTAAGCTTTTATAAAATCCTTTTTTAAATGAAATGTTTTTATAGTGGTCGTCCAAAAATCATCTTAGCTCATTCAAGAGTAAAGGTTTTTCGAAACCTGCTTTAAAATCCAAGTGCGATTTGTATAACAATCTGTAGTATACAAACTAAACTTTCACCGAGTCACTTAAGTAAAACAAAAGAAATATGCTGCAGTTCTTAATTCTATGATTCTGGGGTAAAAAAGGCAAAAGCAAAAAACTTAAAGCGGATGTTGATGACAAGTCAAGTTTAAAAAACCTTTACAGCGATTTTAATTAAGAAAATAAACTTACTCTTTCGTCTTGGTTTCGGAACTGGAATCTTGGTCGTAGATTAAATTTTTTCTCATTATACGAAAAGGTATTGGATCTTGGAAAGCGTTCGAGAGTACAACTATCTTGGGGTTACACTGACATCTACGATGTCTTACCAGGAAGTAAATAATTCACAATTTGCAGTTTAATTTACAAAAGCAGTGCAAATATTTTTTAAGATCAGAGGAGTACTTTTATCTCAGTCAATCCTTTAAAGGAAGAAATGATGCCCACTATTTTTATGACAATCTCATCCGTCAGTTGCTCATCTCTGGCTTTCATATTGCTGGTATGTTTGCCGGCCATTTTGGCGACCCAATCTTGATGCCATCATCAATTGTCAAATAACAAACTGTGAGAGATTTGCGCACCATCTGTGGCCAAAGCGTTGAAGCATTCATGGCATTGCAAATCAACGCACCCAACCCCTCCCACACACACACACACATGGGACCCTCGCTTGAAACAACTCACTTTGTGGGTTATTTGTTTTGGTCATATGCTCATTTTGCCATTGCCTGAGCAGCCCAATGCAAAAAGCACCCAGACACTAAGGAAGAAAACAACGATTGGAAAAAAAGGTTCCCTCAATTCGAGAATAGCACCAAAATCAAACGATTCACAAGCACTGGGAAACAAACAAACAAACAAGCTAAAGGAGAACCGCAAATGTACAATCCAAAGGTTGTTGGAGCTGCTGCCAAAAACCAAACGTCGGCCAACGAGCTGAGCAATCGTAAATCTTCTTATGTGCAAGCAGCATTTTAACGATAATTTGCTTTATTGGAGCAGTTTAGATTTGGCCAGCAGAGCGAGCCGGACCACAAGTCAAGCGACAACTAGAGCGGACCCGTGCAAGCGCCCGTGCCCGGGCCCCAAATGATGCTCTGTCTCTGACTAGTTTTGGCATGCCCTTCGACTGTTTCAACGTTTCCGTTTAAATGGTTTTTATAGCAAATTTATGTAGAGGAAAAACACTTTTAAGGTTGACCGAAAGGACATACGCAGAAATCCATAAAAATTGCTTGCAACCATATGCGACCCAGAGCCAGCCCGGTCAGCAATCCCCTCTGTGGTGCGCCTTTCGTCTGAGGTGTGAACAAAGATTTGCCACTTTTGCTGGTCATTTGGCTCCGCTCTGCGCCCCAGTATATACCATGAAAAATACGAGCAAATTGCTCAGAAGCTGCCCCAGCTAGCTGGCTTGCAGCAAATTGCCCAGTTGACAACTGCTGCAGTTTTCCTTCCTGTTTTGTGTGTGTGACCTGTTGGCTATCGAGCAATGGGTGGATGGGCAGTTAAAATGTGCTACCACATCATTTCAGGTAATTACTTTGTCATTTACCAATTGACTTTGAATTGGCATCATGCCTGAAATGCTGTGTGGTCCAGGCAGATCGATTCTGGGTTATTTGATTGCTGCAGTTATATGTCAGTTGAGTAAGTGAAATAACAAAATTCACTTTCTTTAGCCACATTTAATTAAAATATTTCATTAATTTATTTCACCATTAACCATGCGGAAAACAACAACGATACAAGCAACATAAATAAGAGCAACCGCCACAAGACTCGTGTATATAAAATAAATTTCTTTAAAAATGCAAGCGCGTTGGCCGCTCCTTTCCGTGCAGCGCGTTTTCAGGCCATTATTTAAATTAATAAATAAATTACACTTTTTCCATTAATCCAAAGGGCCAACAGTGTACGATGCAGTGTGAAATACTCTTTTTTGTATATTGTTAAATAGGGACAAAAGATTTTCGGAAGTTTTCCGAATAGGCGATGGATTTCCACTACAACGGGAACAAGCATGCGTGAGTTCAGCTGTATAATCTCTTTAAGTCCAGTGAACAGTTTTAACTTCTAAATATTACTAAAATGTTGCTATAATACCGGCTTTCTTGGTAATTATAGTGTAATGCGAGAGTGTACCATAAGTCACGCATGTAAGTATACTCTTTATGTACCCTTTCGGTTGCATTTGTATGCGTTGCACGAGTGAGCTTTTGTTAGGTGCTGTGCCATACATACACCCCTACAGTGTAAAAGCTTCGTTGTAGTCGTCGTCGACCCTTGAATTGGATTATGCTATGCATTTTGTAAAGCGTACTTATTTTTCACGCAGCTACATTCACGCACGGCTAAATGCGAGGGCTGTTCCTTAAATACACGCGACATTAAAATAAAACAACTTAAATGTCGAGTTTGGACAATTGTCTTAATAATTTTAATGTGAAAATATTATTGAGTAGAGCATTATTAAGTGACCTGCTAGTAGACCCGAGCGCTTACTAAATGAATTTATCGTTCGTTCATTGGAACAATTATTGTTATTATTATGTATTTCACAGCGTTCATTTGCAGTTGTTGTTGCATCATTGTTCCGTTTGTAAAGAACACAATCAAGTGTGCAGCAAACTGGAGGCATACTCTGCCTCTGGTCGACTGTGCTCAGGGAGAGTGGGGGTGGGTCTTTTGCCACCTAGCGTATTCGAATACAGAAAATCCCTTGTTCTATAAAAATATACTGAGGTAGTACTAACATATCGTTGATACTAAAGCTGCTCTAGTCATTTCAATGCGAGCACAGCTTATATATAAAAATTTTATCAAAACAAATGAAACTTCAAAATTCAATGTTAAGTGCTTAGGTACTGATTGAAGGTATAGGTCAGTATGTTTCTTGAAATATGTATTTGTATAGGCAACGAAGGTATGATATAGGGGCAAAACTATTAGCTGTTATAAATATGCAGAATGTATTTAACTCACAATTCGCGGTGTGCGGCTATGCCGTACTTACGCACAAGGAACAGCATAATTCAGCGTAGCCGAACGGCCTGAATACGGATGTGTGCTGTATGAACTTCAAAAGAATTAGGTAAAATAACAGCTAGTACTTCGCATACATACCATACCAAGATTAAGTTAACTTATTAAGGGCCGATTTCTGTTCTCCCAGATAGCTGCTATGTGTCAGATAGTCATCGTTTCTACACTGTTATTTGTTAGTTTATGGGACAAATAGCTTTATGTAGAAGATGTGAAATCGGCCCTAAATGATTAATCCTACTTATCTGCTAGTATATCTATATTAAATAATATGGTTGAAAAATACAGTCGAAAATCCAAATAAAGTCTGTTACAGGGTAGTGTCCGTATGTGGCCCAGTGGTTAGTGTGCTGGACTGCTGGGCGGGAGGTCGTGGGTTCGATCCCGCCTCTGAACATCTAGTAATAAAAGTTTTTTTCTTTCTTTAGAAAATGGCTTTTACACATACGGTCACCTTCACCAGCTATTGGCGCCAGCTGTGAAGTAACTTAGCCATGAAAAAGCAAATTCTCAAACTTTGCCGTTCGGATCCGGCGTTAAACTGTAGGTCCCTTTCTCTTGTGCGAAAAATTTAAAGCACACACGCCAAGAGATCGTGAGAAGCTTGGCTTGGCCCCGTTGTAGGAGCTGTACAGCCAACATTTACATTTACATTACAGGGTAGTGTCGTATAGACCAATGTGTTGAGCAGTGTTAAGTGTACCGACTTGCAGTTCAGTGTAATCTTTGCCCAGTCCAGTGGTTATTAGCAGTGGTGGGAGCAGGTGACGTCACGAGACTATGGACTGATGTATATACGATCAATAGGTGCACGTTGAGTGTTAGGATGGATCGATGGCCAGCAGACAAGCATCGAATTCTCAGAGCGGGATCAACTTCTGTCTAAGGCCACACATGTTTGATTTGGGGCGCACGTAAATGCGTAGGCGTGCCCTAACTTGGCAGCAAGCCAGTGTCGGCAACAAGAATCAATCAATACAATCGTGAAACGCGCTCTTAGCGCCCAATACAGGTGGTACAAGAAGAAGAAGAGCACAGGTGTTAGCAACGCATCACGTACCACTTTAAATTTGGCTGCAATAGCAACTAAGTCGACCAGGGGTCAAAGGTGGCCGCCCCTCACCATGGAGATGATCCCAGGCCTTAATAAAACAATTTATAAGACGCGATTCCCAAAGAGGTCGAAGTATCACTAGTATAATTTTTTACACGGAAGGCTGATATCAGACTTGGTTTTATTTCACTTGAAATTTACAGGATGGCTCGATTTAAAGAATCTTAAAATTTTCACAACTTTCTCGGCCGACAGTAAATAGCAGAGAGAACACAGGAAACGATGTCTATCGGGACTCTATCGCAGGGTTGACCATCAGTATGAGCGATAAATTTCCCACCGATTGCCCCTAGTGCTTCGGCGCTGCCAACTGGTGTACATTGATTAGCGGGCTTTTTGAACGCAAGGGCTAATACGATTCGAATGTGCATTAGATTAGTATTTTTGGCACACACCCACTACACGTTGATCTGATCGGGACCTTGCTGTGCGTAGACGATTATGTTCATCGCGATGCCACAACCTATGACACATTTCGCGTTCGCCGGAATTTGAATGTCTCGACATATAACTTTAAAATTACACAGCTTGATTTAAAACGCACATATTTTCAAAAGCAACAAATATCAGAGGTCCGGAATAACTCTCAACACATATTTTCAAAGTGTTTCCTCATGAGATAAACACAAAAATCATAAGCAATTTCGGTTTCTCACTGAGTTTTATAATTTATTTTTGTGTTGTTTGTGTTTTCTGTTAACCGAAAACTGTTGAGAGAAAAAATTATCTGTCTTTTAATAACACTTAAAAACGAGAGCGCAAGTTAAAGTCGGCTCTAACCGACTTCGATATACCCGTTACTCATGAAAAAACATGATTAATAGTGTTCCTGCGTTCCTTAGGCTGAACATCTAAAAAGTATGCAACACTTTTTTAACTTGCCTATTTTTTACATTTTTGCTCATAACTTGAGAACTGCTCATCCGATCCTTATCATTTCTTCGGACAATTTATTCGTTTTGCTAATTACTAACTAACTTTAGAAGATGCGAATCGTCTATCTTTCAAACTGTAGGAGATATAACGTTCCGAATTGCGGGAGCGGGAGGGGGCGTGGCCAAAATTGGAAATAAACTTGATCTGCCTGCAAGTATAAGAAGCATTTGTCCCATACATGTCAAACCTCTATCTCTTACCATCTCTGAGATCTAGGTGTTCATACAGACGGACGGACAGACGGACAGACGGTCAGACGGACAGACGGACATGTCTATATCGACTCGGCTGTTGATGCTGATCAAGAATATATACACTTTATATGGTCGGAAATGATTCCTTCTGCCCGTTACATACATTGGCACGACTTTAGTATACCCTTTTTACTCTACGAGCAACGGGTATAATAATATTTATGTTCTAAGTGTTTTTTAATAACAGTTATAGTATAACAGAAAAACAAAAGTAAATAAAGATAAGTGAAATTTCTCTATTAGTTATGTAATTAAAATTTACTTTGTTGATGTGATTGGGAATAATGTTTCATACCAGCGGTGGGCACGAAATTTAAGTTTGGGAGCAGCTCAACTACAAAAACAGTAAAAACCAACACTATCAGATAAAATCGAGTCGACAAACGAGACACACACTGCATGTGTTGGTTTTTGCAGACATCTACTTCAGTGCAGAGCGAGTCTCAATAGCGGACACAGCACCTGCTGCACAGAGTTTGCCTGGCACTATTACAATTTTTGGTCCCTTTTGGTATTTTTCAGCGATTAAATAATTTATCATACGCGAAAAGTGGTTTGAATCATTCTTTATGATTTTGACCTTATTCTTTGCCATTGGTCATTCAATTACACTGTGCAACACTAAAAAGTTGATACGGTCGAGACCAAAAAATTCTGAAAGGGTGTGATGGTGGTATAAAAACCCTGCCTGGGTTTGGTCTGATTAGCTGCCGTTTTCCTTTTATTGACCTTTGAACTTTTAAGCATATGATTGAGACTTGTAACTCCATATCTCGTAAACCATTTGGAATTTTGCTTTGACTTCTTAAAGGAAGTTGTTGCTTTTGACTTGGTTTACAAAACATTTCTAAGTAACAAGTCAAAATAGTTATTTCTTTAAACTCAAAATTTCAAAAATGTCTTATAGCCTATTTCCACTGAACAAATGAAGCTTCATTTCATGAAATGACAAGAAATGAAGAAAATGATATCATTTCTTCCATACAAATTGTCACTTCATTTTGCCTTTCATTTCTGAAAAATGATGAAAAATGATGACATTCCCCACGAAGGAATCTGGTATTTTTTAAAAAATACTAGCTACTCTCTGGCATTACTCGCTACTCTCTGGAAACGGAAAGTGTCATCACCAATAATTTGTTAATTTGAATTTAAATAGTAGGCGCAATTTTGTTTAATATATAAATTAGTCAATAAAAGTTGTGTATTTAGCTTTCTGTTGATAATTCAGGATGATAAAAATACGCTTGCCCCTGAAAATTGCTGTCACGACAGGTATGTTATTTTTTGCTAAATATTCCACGTGAGTTTGAAAGTGGCGCCTGTTATTTAAATCAAACTTTTCAGCTGTCTTTCACAACGCACAGTGGTCCCGCCCGTAGGCCAAAAATAAAAAAACCAAAGTCAAAATGTTGACTTTAAATGTACCAATTCTTATTTATAATTGGTCTAGCTATTTGAATTTATTCATCTTTTTGTTTTGCTCTATCTGTCCTCTTCAAGAATAGCATCGAAAGAGATAGCATGATATTCATTGTGTATTGTAGCGTAAGCAACGTGCAAGGGAAGCTCTCCGTAAAAAATTTGTTAAACTTATTTAAAACAAGTGTTGGTGCAATGGAAGTGATTAATATTTTAAATAAAGGTATTAACTTTCTTTTTACAACAAAAAGTATATGTAGTATGTGCTGTGTTTTGTGTAAATCATTATTGTATTTAGTACATAATTGTGAACGTGCTTAGTTTGCCTTTTTTGTGTTTGGTTAGAGTTTTAGTTGTGAAGGGGTTCTTGGGGTTGAACAAATCTTTTTGTATAATATTCTTAGGTATTTTAAGAATATAAGGAAGTTTAATTCAAGTGCCGTAAGGTGCCGTACGGCTTGCAATATCCGAAAAGGTAACCTAACCTCAATTTTAAAAAAGCACGGGCTTCTGCTGTGTGTTGTTGTTTGTTGCCGTTTGTTGGTTTGTGTTGTCATTTGTTGTTATTATTGTGTTATGTTTTGTGTTTATATTCTTTTCTTTAAAATAATAGCCCATTATTTCCTTAGGAGCCACTTATGAATGTATAAAAATAAAGACATTAAATTATTTATGCTAAACCATATGCGGAAAATTTCAAGGGTCCTGACAAATACTGATTTATTGAACAGATTACTTTTAAGTTCTGATCCTTTTATTGCGGGTCAAAGACAACTTCAATGCAAACCAAAGTCCAAGCTACTAAAATCAGCTATTGATTTACCGGATTTATGATTTTTTTTTAACATTCATGTGTATGTTTTTTGAATTGTTACTTCACATATATGCAAATATTAAAGGGTAAACATATAAATTTAAAAAATTGATTTATTTGATGGTCGTTTTTGTCAAATATATGTATCATTTCTGTCATTATTATTTTAAGGCGAAATAGTTTTTCCGGCAAAAACTCGTTTTACACTGATTGTTCCTATGACAGCTATAACCTATAGTATCCAGATTTTTACTGAAATTTCCCAGGTTATATACAAAAATTTCCAAAGTTTTGTTGCAATAAAATGAAAAACAAAAGTTTTTCATATGAAAACTGAATATCAGACCGATTGTTCATATGGCAGCTATATGATATAGTTGTCCGATCTGGCTGATTTTTACATATTATTTTAGGATAAATATAAAAAAATTTTGTGCCAAGTTTCAAGTCCCTACCTCAACTAGAAGTATTTTTGGCCGCTCTCCCCATACAAGCCGGACCACTGTGCAACGTATCGTTGCGAATGTTAAACAAATGACAATTTGTCAATGGAAACGGCAACATTTTTAGAAATGAAAATGACAAGAAATGAAGCCAGTGGAAATAGGCTATTAAATTCATCATATTTTTCATTCATTTTGGACTGTTTTTAAAGTTTTTCTTGAAAACTATAACGAATTTGACTAAGCAATGAAAGACGAAAAAGTAGCTTATATTAAAATAATCAATCGGTTGGAACATACCAACTTCATTCGATTGGTCCTTCATATAGTTAAGGCCCCTAAAGAATGTATAATTTCAGCAAAAACTCAAAAAATTACAGTTTTTGGTAGAAATTGGCCGACACAATCAAAAATTCTGATTGTTTTGTATTAAATTAATAAAACTGTGAAAAAACATAACTTAAAAAATGTAACTAAAGAAATTTAAGTTATTTACTGTTTTACCGATAATATTCGGTTTTTTCGAATTTTTATGACAGTTTTTAATGCTTTTGGGCTTTTAACTATACGAAAGAGTACTTAAATGAAGTTTGTTTGTACTAACGGTTTGTTTATTTTGCTCTAAGCAACAACTTTTGCCTACATTAATTGTCCAAATTTGTAACGGTTTTCAGGAAAAAGTTAAAAAACTGGAAAAAAGTTGTGAAAACTTGGTTTTTTTGAACATCATTCGTAATTTTAAGTATGAAGATGTAATTTTTTTATTTGCTACACAGAAATGTTTTGTAGGCCAAGCCAAGAGCAACAACTTTGCTAAGGACATAAAAGCAAAATAGTTTACGAGATATGGTATCGTTAATCTTACTCTGAAGCTGAAAAGTTCAAAGGTCAATAAGAAGAAAACGGCAGCTAATCAAACCAAACCCAGGCAGGGTTTTTATACCACCATCACACCCTTTCAGAATTTTTTGGTCCGGACCGTATCAACTTTTTTGAGTTCAAAAATGTGTCACAGTGTTATTTATCGCGGTTGAGTATTCTCAAAATCATGGCTATGTAGTTATGTGATATATTAAGGTGTGATATATAAAGCTCGCATTTCTATGTGAATTCGCATTTCTTCGGGGTGTGAGCGACATTTTTCAATGACTTTATTTGCTTTCGCGTTGTAGATTGAGTGTGGTCACTTGTGGTTTTGAAAAGCAGTTTCTTAGGTACTTAGCGGTATTATCACCATGGAGGCCCGTAGCTGTGAACTGCACTTACGCATTGATTCTTACATAATTTTCCAGCGCTCCAGAGCGAAACACTTATACTCAAAAACTAAATCACTTTATCTATTTGAGAGATATTTCAAAGTGTTTTTAAATAACAGAATTATTTTACACTTTAATTTTAAGTGATATAGTCCGGACGAAGGCATACTAAACAAGGTAGGCTCACTCGCTCTCTCACAACTTATTATATTTGTGTCAAACGGAGCGAGAGCGAGAGAGTAATATATTTCAATACAAAGCCTACTAAGCTACTAAATAAAAAAACAAAATATTCGTCCGCGGAGATGCTTTGCTTACAACAATTGCTTACTGACTGAAATTTAACAAGTTGTCAAGAGAGCGAGAGAGAGAGTGAGCCTACCTTGTTAAGTATGCCTTGGTCCGGACCTCTGACAAATATACTTACAAATTTTCACACAAATCATTAAATTTTCCGTTCTACCGAATGACACAAAATAAAATGAAATCGGCATTCAAACACACATGTTTGGCCCGAATTTGAGATTTTTATACACTTGAAAAGTGTATTAAAATTTTGCATAAAAGTTTGCAACGCATAGAAGGAATCATCTCCGACCACATAAAGTATATATATTCTTGATCAGCGTGACGAGCTGAGTCGATTAAGCTTTGTCCGTCCGTCTGTCCGTCCGTCCGTCTGTCTTTTTCTACGCGAACTAGTCCCTCAGTTTTGAAGCTAGCGAGCTGAAATTTTGCACAGAGTCTTCTTTTGTCTGTAATATGTCGGAACCGACCGGATCGGATGGCTACTTCTTGTAGCTGCCATACAAATGATCGGTGGAAAAATGGGTTTTAATGAGAAAAACTGGGTTTTCTCAATATTACCGCTCTCAGTCACGGTCATGGGTAATATTAAATGTTTTTAAGCTGATCTGCGAAGATTGGTCGAAGTCGCTAACCGTTGAGACAAGCGATTTCAAGTGTATAAAAACTTCGGCACGAACGAAGTTAGCCTTGCCTTTCTCGTTTTTAATAATTTTTAATCTAAACCTATTTAGAGAAAGTAAAAATTTTTTTTATTAAAACCATGCCACATACTCTGGCTATCATTTACCCCGCATGCAATTTGCTGCACACGCTGCGGAGATAGCCCCTTACACTAAAGTATTTGAAAAAAAATCTTGCTTCAACGGTTAGCGATTTCGAACCACTTTGCAGATCAGCACATATTAGCAGCGTGCAGTCAAAGAAAACTCTGTGCAACATTTCGCGTAGAAACAGACTGCGTAGTGTTTACAAAACTTTGCACGAAGTCTTGACTAAGTACTGTGATCAAATTGAAAGGTGATTTTTCTTTTATATTTTTAAAATCACAAAGTGATTGTTTTAGTAGTTTTCCAGGCTCTATATAGGTCATTAAGCTATGATTTTGTCCAAAACTTGTCTTAAACATGACACGCACAACACCACAAAGGTGGCTGGTTGACAGTATAGCTATTTCATTAATACCAATTCAATCTTCAGCTCATGACAGAACTGCTATGACCGCTTGGGAATCCCAAAGGCAGGCTTAAATTCTTTTTTATTTATTTATCTAAATCAGTTTCATCCCCTTTAAATCTTTTTTTTTTAAAGAGTAAAAAGTCTTCAATGAAAATTTCAAATCGATATCTGTTAACCTACGCCTGCAATCGATTAAGTCTCATGTATCAGCCCTCGGAAGCTGACGCTTGCTGCACCGTCAACGTGACCGACTTGCCTTAAGGCTGGGCTTGGCTTGGTTGTGGTTGTGGTCCACGGCATGTGACGTTTGCCGTCATAAATGTCAACAACTGTTTGTTGTTGTTGCTACTTATGCCGCAGCCATTGTTGCAATTGTTGTTGCTGCAGCAAGTGTGACTGCGGCTTGAGCTGTCAACAATGTGACGGCCATGCCATGAGCGCTTCCTAGCACCAGGACTTTCCCGTTGAAAGCCATTCAAAGCGATTCAACCAACTGTTGCGACTCACGCCCAGTTGTTCCCGTGCCACAGCTGTAATTGTAATTATTTTCGTTTTTCCCCTGATTTGTTGTCCCATTAGGCAACAGGTTCGCTTTCCCTCCTTCCCGCGCAAAAACCATTTACAAATGTGCACATTAATATGTATTTATGCCCCGCAGCTGAGAACCGTACTTATCATATGATATGGGAATTTGCTGAATTTCTTTTCCACCGCGCCTTGGGAGCCCATAATTAAATTCATTTTGTGCGCCAACTTTCCCCATAAAAACCAAAATAACCATAATGATAATAATATCAATAACAATGGGCATTACTTGGCAATAGTTGGGTGAGCTTCATAAAAACCAGCTGTTAATGTTTTCATTTTCGCATCAACGTCGAAAAAGAGGGAGGAACATAGTCAAGTCCGCTGGCTGTCTGCAACGCTATAAACTACGCATCAGGCAAATGTCAATGGTCGTAAAAAATTGAACCCACAGTTTAACGAGTCTATGGCCAATTGATTCATAAACAATTAGTTGCTCCTCAAAATTAAAGAAAGTCAGCTGTTTGGCTTTAAGGACTTTCCGTCAAACTAGAATGGCATTGAAATACATATATCCTCGAATGCTATCAATTTCATGCGCTTGAGCAGCAGCTCATTCACTCGCCAATAGAAATATGATTTATGTCACCCGCGGCGCTTGACTGCAAGATGACGACGATTCCCCTTCGCCCCCCGCCATTTAAACTGTCGAAAGTTGTTAGTGTTGCGAAAGCAGAAATCGAAATCGAATGCCTTAATGGCCTAAGGGCAGACAATACGCATAAATTTACACGAAGACGGCTGGACGTGCAAAACGACCACGGATCGTTTGTCTGGCCTGTTGTGTTGTAGTTGTCTTTTTATACCCTTGCTGAAGTATAACGAAGTTGATCTGCTGTCTGTATACCAAGGAAGCAAGGGTTGCAAATCTCTCCATCTTTCTTAATAGATCGATAAATAATCCTGATTAATATAAATACTAAAAAATTTAACAATCAGCATTCAAAATTGCGCTCACACGGACTCACTAAATATAAATGAAAAGTTGTTTACTTTACACAGTCCAAACTCATCAATAAAAAGATTCCATTTAGCTGCTACGATTGGGATTGGCCTGTAAGGCACTCCATATGCAGTTAATGGCCTTAGGTAGGTCATTCAGAAGGATCCCAATCTCGAAATCGAATTGCAGTCTGGAATTAAACTAGAATTCCGTAATATATCAGTTATAATGTTATTGGTTGTTGTTAATTTTACATCAAAAGAATTAACTGCGTCTGATTCCCGCATGATAAGAGTATACAAGCAACGCCACATCTATTTTTAGCCTCGTCCTCTGGCATTATTTCTTATTAGCAGCCAAGAAATTTGAAATTATAATGCCGTTCGCCAGACCGGCAAACTTTTCTTGGCCTCTGCCGTCTGGCATAGCTCAGTTGGCCTTATCCATAAATATAAATTTGATTTTTATATTGCGCTTTGATATGTGTGCACCATCACTTTGGTCGCCCAGAGTCGTCGCGTAAGGATGGTAAAGTTTTTCCGTCTCTTCTCCTGTTACAATTGTCAAACTAAAATGCATATAAAATAAGCTCAGCGAGGATTAGAATGCTCAAGTCTTAGCATGAAGCATTTCGATTTGCATTACTGCCAATCAAAATATGGCAAAAGTTTGGCAATAAAACCAAATGCTTTTATTTAAAACGTCGTTAATATGGTACGTTAAGTTTGATAGAAGCAAACAAAGGGAAATGAATGTTTAAAACCTAAGCTTAGTTCATTGAAAGTGGCCAAAATCAGCTTTGTAATAAGCAAACTCGGCCTTAAATGGGTGTGGGACATGGCTGAATTCAGCTATTATAAAAACGAGAGCGTAAGTTAAAGTCGACTTTAACCGACTTCGATATACCCGTTACTCATGAAAAAACATGTTTAACAGTGTTCCTGCGTTCCTTAAGGTGACCATCCGAAAAGTATGCAACATTTTTTTTCTGTTGGAAGGGGGGTAGCGGGGGCTTGTATCACTTTTTTGCTCATAACTTGAGAACCGTTCATCCGATCTTGATAATTTCTTCGGCAAATCGATTCATTTTGCTAATTACTAACTATCTCTAGAATTAAGTTTGTGCAAACGTATGTAACAGGGAGAAGGAATCATTTTCGACTATATACAGTATATATATTCTTGATCAGCATCAACAGCCGAGTCGATATAGCCATGTCCGTCCGTCCGTATGAACAAACAGATCTCGGAGATGGTAAGAGATAGAGGTTTGACATGTATGGGACAAATGTTTCTTATAACTGCAGGCAGATCAAGTTTATTTTCAATTTTGGTCACGCCCTGTCCCGCCCCCGCAATTCGGAAAAAACGTTATATCTCCTACAATTTTGAAGATAGACGTTTCGTACTTCTAGAGATAGTTAGTAATTAGCAAAATGTATCGATTTGCCGAAGAAATGATAAAGATCGGATCGCCCCACCCCCTTCCTCCCATTCACAACTAACACCACACAATCTTACAGAGAGAGAGAGAGCGAGAGAGTGAGAGAGAGAGAGAGAAAAAGAGAGAGAGAGACTTTGAGATGAGCGCCGCACCAGCATTGCATTCAGCTTCTACTCCAGGTACAGAGTATGTTATAGTCGGGCTTGACCGACTTTCCCACTTGTTTAATGTTTTTTTTTTACTTCTTTGGAGAGTTTTTCCCCTGTTTTATTGGGCATCATTGCAATATTCTCTTTGGAAGTCAAAACCTACTTTTTTTAAAGTGGCTCACAACCCCCCATATCTGACTTCTTTTTTTGGTGTCGTCACATAACCAAAAAAAAATTATTTAAGAAAAAAAATATTTCTTTAAAAAAGCCAAAGATATTTCCCTCATACTTACTTTTGGCATTACAAAAAAATTTGGATAATATTGTGACATATCAAAAATGAAAAAAAAATTTATTTTCTGAAAAAAAGTCGAGTTCTGGTTCATAAACTTAAAGAACGTGTTGACTGATCGGTTGGTAGCCAAAATTTAGGTAAAAAGAAGGGAGACACTTGACATAAACAAAAAGCTTAAATTAGTTTTTTTTGTGGCCAATACTCGAGTGGCTCACAACCCCCAGCGGCTCAGAACCCCCCATTCTCCCCTACATATTTAGTAATCAGCATTATTTATCGATTCAACAAAGGTTTGGGAAAGATCGAACGATAGTCAAGTTATATGCAAAGGAAAGTTCAGTTTCTATCGTCAGCGGTCTTCGAGTCACTACTCCGTGAAGGAGTGACAGCGATAAGCTGCCAGCAGCTCCTGTGTGTGTCTAGGTCCCAAATGGCCTTACTATGTTAGTGAGAGAGATTTCCTCTCCATTGCTAACATACTGGCCCATTGGTCTGAGTGCTGAATTGCATTTGTTGCAATAAATTTAACTATTTTTGTTTGGTGTCAGCCACATGGCCGTGTCTAGCCTTTTTATTCTTATGTGTATGATTTTACGACCTTGATGATATTTAAACCTTCAAGTATTGACGTACAGCGATCTTATTTTGACTACTGCCAGACAGCAGCTTTCTCTAGATTGAACAGGGATGCTCACGGAACAGCTGTACGCTCAACCAATCTCCTTTGTGGTTTTGTGTGTTCCTGTTTAAAAATAAGTGCAAGCTGACATGACCTCGAGACGGCAAAAATTTAAAGGTTTGCTACAAAACTATTTATAATTTCTAGGTAACGTCCTGGACTACATGTTTTTCAACGATATTTAAGCGAAATTCAAAAAAGTTTCCAAAATATGGAGCCATAAATTCAATCAGAGGTAGAAAACGTCAAAGTGTAAAAAAAACGACAGCTAACCAGACCAAAGCCAAACATGGTTTTAATACCACCACCATACCACCTTGCAGAATTATTTGGTCTCGACTAGATTTACCTTTAAGTGTTGAATAGTTTCTTTTTAGGTCCTTTCGAGCGAACCCGATCTTGAGTCGCTTTTGGTACCACCATTTAAATAATGCTTCATTCCGGATTTTGACTCTTGAAATCTTAACTTAATCTTAATTATAATTTATTTAATTATTAATTATAACTTGAAGCCTCAGATCAAATCTCTTTTCAAAAAGTCAGCCCTATTGATACGTCTGTCAGCTTAGTAGGTCAGACGGCAAACTGGTCTACTTAAAAATAGATAATTTAATTTTCAAAATTTATGACCGCATATTTCACACACAAAGTTCGCACAATCTGCATGTCAATGGATGCGAGTTTTGATTATAAACTGAAGCCACTGTCGTTGACAGTGATTTGCGTTGTGCGTTTGGCGAAAACTTTTGCAGCATTAGCCGCAAGTTGAAAAGCGTCAGAACAATGTTTAGCCAGATGTACATATGTACGTAAGTATGTATGCAGTGAGTCAGCCAAGAAGCACAGGAAACTTTTTCATTACGCTTGGGCCGTTGCCTATATACGCACCTCACACTCATATTTATAGTTGTAGTGAACCGACACACACAACCACTCCACCCAAACCAAGGATTTCTTTTTTTTTTATCAAAATCACTCTCATATATATTCAGCTTTGCTTAAAAACTTTTCTAATTCCATTAACGTTACGCACATGCGAGGAGCCAGCCCAGCCGAGCTCCTGTTCTCTCTCCTGCTGTGCCGTCTGAAGTCCTGTGGTCCACCACTCGCCACGTGCTTTGGGCTTTGGCCAGGCACAGACTCTGCGTGACTTTTCAAATTTGTTTGCTTTTCGTATTGATGCTCCCACATTACTCAGTTTAAAGCAAACATGCCCCCGCTGCAGCTCCAACCTCGCTCGACGTCTTTAATGAGCTGTAGTTGTGCTCAGATTTCCCGTCCCGCGCCGGAGTCAGTTTCAGTCAGCTGGGTCCGTTTAAAATTAACATTTTGTATCATTTATGCTCCCGATTACCGTGGCGAGCACGCTTCGTTTTTCTTAATTCAGTTTCTTTTTTACTGCTGTAATTTGGCTTAATTTCTGTTAATAATTATTTTCACATTTTCGGCATGGCTTGCGGTTGGCAGAGCTGCCGTTGCCTTGGCGAGGGATCAAAGTTAATTAGTTTGTAATTATTATAAATTGAGGATGAATGCTTGTGGCAAGTTTAATTGGATATTTGATGTTTCCACATTGCGTGAAATATTTGCACCAGCTTGAGGGCTAGCATCAGTCCGCAGAGTCCACCGTTAGCTATGGCGCGAAGTAAATTAATTTTTTAATGTGTCCATATTTATGGCTGCCTGCATGCGCATGTCACTGACCGCTGCGCTTTGTCACACGTGCCACGCCCACACCCACCCCGGCCAACACCTCCGCCAAGGAAGCCCGCGCACTCGCAGCAATTAATCATAATCTCGTGTAGTTGCCAGGCAAGTTCTTGGGCCACGTACCACACAGCAGTTTTTCATAGAGCATAACAATAAATTTTACATTGCGGCAGCAGAGGGGGCTCCGCGCCTTCGGCAGCCATAACTTTGAATCAAGAAAGCGACTCCGCCCATGCGACCATCCGCCATATGCGCCGAAATATGTTTAAATTTGCCTTAGTTTCTCCACTCTGGTTATTGTATTATCATCATTTTGTGTGCCACCAGTACACGTAGATTTGTAATAACTTAAGGATGAAATATGCTCGAGGCAGGCGGCACAGCGGGGGAAGTGAAGTTTTTCTTAAATTTTCAAAATATTACTCCACACCAACTACTTGATTCTCAGTATTTCCGTTATGCTTACTAAATGCCCACTTTTAGCCCCAACTTTTTAACAAGGTCAAAACTAACTCACTTAAACTCGACCTAATAACTACAACAACAATCTTGGGGCTTCCTTTTGTTGGCTGAAACTTCAACCTTTGGCATTTGTTTTATTGCCAATGATATATAATTGTTTGGTAACTATGTGAGTCCTGCCATCTGCAGCAACATCAAATGGCTCCTGCAGCTGCAGCTTCACATTTTTGCAGCTGGCTCTTTTGTGTGTCCTCTTAGACCCGCTTCTGGTCGTTGTTGCTAAATATTTAATCGAAGTCCCTCAAAGCGGACTTAAAGTCAGGTTGGCCCAATTAACTGGGAATAGTTTTATAAAAAATGTCATAGCAACAGCAGCAGAAGTAGTCAAGAGGTATCTAAGCGAGCTGTTTAAAGTTTCGCTTCATAAGATGCAGCATTTATATTAGGTAACATAAGAGCAGCAAAGCAGCAATGGATCCTTATCAGAATGACGATAGTGGATCTTCTTACGAGTTCACATTTTGCGACAGGGATCTAACTGTCATTGATTCTGCTATTGTCATTTGTGCTAAGATTGGCTTGTTAATCTATCAGGAATAAACTTAAAAAATCCAAAAATTAGAAGAAGCCGTAGATATGCACTTTTTCTTAGCTTTGAGAGTTTTAGTTGTGACCAATGCACACTGGGCCAGCAGCCCGAGATTTTGGCCAAAAGTCCCAATTTTTGTTTTTGGAAATTGGACAAAACGAAGGTCGGCAATGATTTTAAATAGATATAGCTATTTTATGGCAAAATTTGGAACCTTTTCTCGAAATGGTTTTTGCGAGGCAGCCGTTCAAAGTGGATTTTTCTTAAAATCGATGCAAAAAATAATTAATTAATATTGGAAAAATGGAATGCAACAGCTGAAGCAGTTGGATTTTTTTATATTCGACTACGGACCAGATATCAATTAAAAAATATACAGAAGCTTTCATTCGTAAGCGTTTACATAAAAACTGGAAAAAATCCTAAATATATTGGGGTTTTTTTCTTTTGGCTACTTTCAGTTGAGAGTACCCCTTAGTACCCTTTGCGATTCCCTTGCAACATGGCAAAATGTTTTCTTTGAATATTGTACTATAGCTGTAGGTATGCGCTTTTGCGCGGTTTTGCTTTGAATTTTTATAAAATTGCATTTAAAATTATATTCCTATTTGAAATCAATCTTGTTCTGTTATACAGCCACCCTAGATGTATGCTTTTTTTTCAACTTCGGAATATAACACATGCATTCTGTTATAAAATGCTTTGAATCGAAGCCAGTTTGAATGTGTCAAAATGTGTAGCATACTCTTAGACGCACTGAAGGTAAAGTGTAATATATTAAAAAAATTAGATTTTTAATTAATTAAATTTTTATTTATATTTAGTTGTTTTAAGTATTGAATTTACAGAGGAGGTAAAGTAGATGAAAAAATCGGTAACAGTAGTCACATTGACTGAAAATCCTCGACAGGGTGGGCAGTCAAAGTTAAAAACTTCTTGGGTCAATATCTCACAAACCATTAAAGATATCAAGACACATACATTTTTTTCAGTTATGTGGTACTTATATATACTTCTATTCAAGAATTGGGTCAAATCCAATTACAATTTTTTTTCTATAATTATTTAACGAAAAAGTTGAAATATTTTCCGACTTTTATTTGGATTATGAATATCATATAAAATTTTTTTGTTGCTTTTTAATTTATGTGACTTAAGTTCAATCTTTTAAGATCATTTTGCCGAAAATCGCAGCTTTCTAGCTAGCCTGGTGTAGAAATGCCAGAGTTTTTGGCCAAAAAATGAGATTTCTGGCCCACAGTGCAATGGTCACTGACCATATACGAATTACAATTTTGTTTAAAGACTTTCACACAAGCGGTCAGCTTGTTTTTTTTTCAAGTCAAGCTAATTATTACATATTAGTAAATTGGAAAACTAATAGAAGTTTGAAAACAAACTTAGTCAATGCATTGAAGCTGACATCTATGTAATTTATCAAAACAAATGACTTATAGCCTATTTCCACTGGCTTCATTTTTTGTCATTTTTATTTTTCAAAATTTTGCGACCAACTTGCTTGTTTATACCCGTTACTCGTAGAGTATAAAGGGTATACTAAAGTTGTGCAAATGTATGTAACAGGCAGAAGGAATCATTTCCGACCATATAAAGTATATATATTCTTGATCAACATCAACAGCCGAGTCGATATAGACATGTCCGTCTGTCCGTCCGTCCGTCTGTATGAACACCTAGATCTCAGAGATGGTAAGAGATAGAGGTTTGACATGTATGGGACAAATACTTCTTTTATCTGCACGCAGATCAAGTTTGTTTTAAACTTTGGCCACGCCCCCTCCCGCCCCCGCAATTTGGATAAAACGTTATATCTCCTACAGTTTTGCAGATAGTCGATTTGTACCTGTTAGAGATAGTTAGTAATTAGCAAAATGCCCAAGAAATGATAGAGAACGGACGAGCGGTTCTCAAGATTTGAGCAAAAAAGTGAAACAAGCCCCTCCCCGCCACCGCCCTCCCACCCTAAAAAATTGTTGCATACTTTTCGGATGTTCACCCTAAGGAATGCAAGAACACTGTTAAACATGTTTTTTCATGAGTAACGGGTATGTCGAAGTCGGTTAGAGTCGACTTTAACTTACGCTCTCGTTTAAGAAAGGAAAAAGGAAACAAGTATGAGTGTTGCGGTCGAGTGCCCCGAAAGCGAAATACCCTGTCCTAAGTAATGTGGTTCCTATAGCTTTCCTTCCTTTTATTTTAAAATTTATTTCAATAAATGGGCAGGCGCACTTGCATATCTTCTGTGTTTTTGCTCGGATCTTATTGTGGTACACAAAATAGATACATATTCGGCCTAACTTAATATATATTATATATTAATATATATCACTAGGTTCAAGCTTAAATATTGTATCTCTGACAGTTTTTCGCGGTTAGAAGAAAGAGGAGGAGTTTGCCAAATGTGGAGCAAACTTGATCTGGGTACGGTATACACCTACATACATGCAAAAATTTGTGGTTCTACCTCTTATAGTCTGTGAGATCCACGCGTTTGTACAGAGAAAAAGACAGTTTTTCGCTGTTAAAAGGAATTTTTCAAATCTGAAACAAACTCGATGTGGGTACAATATACACCTATATACATTCCAAAACTCGTGGCTCCAAATATTACAGTCTCTGAGATCGACGCGTTCATACAGACAGACAGACGGACAGACAGACAGACGGGCATGGCTAAGTCGACTATATATTTTTTATTGGGTCGGAAATGCTTCCTCCTCCCTGTTACATACATTTGCACAACTTCACGATCCCCTTTTTCCCATTTTATATGGAAACAGGGTATAAAAATAAGAAAATGAAAAAATGAAGGCCAAAATAATACAACTATTTGTTTGGAAGAAATGACATCATTTTCTTTTTTATTTTTCATTTCAAGAAATGAAGCTTCATTTCTTTGGTGGAAAAAGGATATTAGTCAACTTACTGCAGTGTAAAATAATTTTTATCTTCTGAAGTTAAAGTTAAAGTTTTAAAGTTAATAGTCAGGTTCTTATCAATTCTGATTTCATCAATTCATCTAGCATGAACATTCTATTTACAAGCTATTACTAAGATCTGTTGGAGCGAGGCTTTGCAAGTGAATTGAAATTTGCAACTTTTGGCGGTGAAACTCAACCCTTGATCACTGCAATTTTCTGCTACTATGTGTTCAATCTTATGAAGGCCATCCAAAAATGGAAAGAAGAAGACCAGTTTTTCAGTGGAGGTTGCAACATTTTTTGTGAAATCGAGAGCGTAAGTTAAAGTTGGCTTTAACCGACTTCGATATAACCGTTTCTTAAAAACCATGTTTAACAGTGTTCCTGCGTTCCTTAGGGTGAAAATCCGTAAAGTATGAAACATTTTTTAAGTCGGCTATTTATTATCCGATCTTGCTGTAAATTTCAGGGATTATAGTTATTGCTAATATATATATTAAGTTATTAGTATCAACCAGATATCTTAAAAAATGTGGGAGTTATTGAACATTTTCTCTTATGGGGGCGGGGTGGGAGAAGAAGACTGCATGTCAAGTTAAGTAGCTCTAGCTCTTAAAGTCTCTGAGATCTAGGGGTTCATACAGACAGACGGACAAGTTTTTATCGACTCGGATGTTGATGCTGATCAAGAATATATATACTTTATATGGTCGGAAATGATTCCTTCTGCCTGTTACATACATTTACATAAGTATACCCTTTTTACTCTACGAGTAACGGGTATAAACATGCTTATATAGTTTCGAAAGAGTTTGCAAAAAAAAATGAAAAATGGAAGAAAGGTAGCTTCGGCTCGATCGAATTATAAATTCCCTTGCAGCTTGTATAATTTATATAAATAAAGCTGTCAAGTGATTATAATCATTTCCAAATATAATTTAACAGTTGTATAATATTAGACGACTTATTTCCCCAAACTTAACAATAGATGGCTCCACTACTTTGACCATGTGGCAGACCTAGTCACACTTATCTGTGACAGCTCTGGTTACACTTATCTATCAATTACTTTACAATATTCTCTCGGCCTCTGCAATTACTGCTCTCCAGTCGCTTCTAATCCGTGCACGCTGGGACCATCTTACGCACCTAGTCCTCCCATCTTAGTGGAGGTCTCCCCCTCTTGCCGCCACCAAAGTCAGCCGCTTTCGCTCTATACGCTTTTTTACTGGAGCTTCTTCGTCCATCCTAGTGACATGTATTAACCAGCGCAGCCGCTTTTGTTTTAAGGGCTTGACCAGACAGGTGTCCCCTACAGCTCATACAGTTCGTCATTTTTTCGAATGCGGAATCATCGTCAACTTTAAATGGTCAAAAAGTCAACCGAAGAATTTTTCGTTCAAGCACACCAATCGCCGCTTCATCCGCTGCTGTCAATGTCTATGCTTCTGCGCCATATTGCAGGACTGGGATAATAAGCGACTTGTTTAGGGCTATTTTTGTTCTTGAAGTGAGGTCCCTGCTCTTGAACTCCCTACTTAGCCCGTAGTAGCATTTGTTTGCGAGCGTGATTCTTCTTCGGATTTCCACTCTGATGTTCTTGTCGCCTGTTATCATCGTTCCGAGGTAGACAAAGATCTTTATGAATAAAGACAAATTTGTGGACAATTCATATATACCCTCTGCAAGGGTCCGGTTTGCGACCCCCAAAAATGTGTCCGGTTTGCAGTTTTGCGCATCAGTGTTCAGCCTGATGTTTATTTAACTTCTGTTCGAAGCTGACTGAAAGCAAAAATACTATCAATATTGCGCTAATTGTACTTAGTACGAAAAGTACGATTTTATCAATACTACGAAATGTATCTACTGATTCCACTGACACATATATTAGGTACATTAGGTCGGACCCCAAAACGGCAAAATGGAAGGTCTCGGCATTCCCAAAGCTAATAATTGTGGTATAATTAATACCACTAGTTCACAGCCAAAAAAAACCCATTTCAATTGAAATATTTTTTAGTATAGTTCGGAATGGTGTTCTCAAAAATCGATTTCGAATTTTTTCATGGCTCCGATTTTGAAGTATTAATTTCTTTTTATACCCTTGGAGAGGGTATATTGTTCAGATGTTTGTAACGCATAGAAGGAAGCATCTCTTCAACGCAATCGCCCCAAACCTCGTATTTATAAGATTTCTATGCCTTCACATAATTTCACCAAGTTTTAGGAATTTCAGACAACTATATGGTATAGCTGCCGTACAAAAAATAGGTTTCAAAAAACGTCTTAGTAGGAAAAACTTTTTTATTTTCAATGCTATCGCTCCCAAACTTGTTACTGATCAATATTATATGTATGCTACCACACAATTCTGCTAACTATAGCACATAGATGCCAAACTGAGAACACATAGCTGCTGAGAAAAACTTTTTGTTTTCAAAATTTTCTCAAGGTCGGATTAATATATTGTTGCTATAATCGCTATTATTATGTATCAGGTTTGTCAAAACAACAATGTTTCCCATAATGATCTGTATGGATAATGTACATAGAGAGATTAGGAGATATGTATGTGTGTGTGCGTCTCTCATGCCTTGTACTTCTTCTTTAAGCAGATCAACTAGAGGTATCGACGCACATATCAATCGTTGGCATAGTCAGTCGTCAAAGAGAACTGAACAGTATCGGTCGTGGACCACGCTAAGCCGTACTTTATTAGATTAATAAACGCATGTGTTATTCCAACCTATAAACTCCTCGTGTTCTTGATGGTTATGGGCCCTCTGTTCCAATCACTCAGCCTGCACCCATAACTAAGATCTCCAACATATATCGTTCAGGTACCATATAACAAACTGGCTGGCATATATCCATGCTCCAAGGGTATATAAACTTCGGTCGTCTCTATTTTTTTTTGTAAACTAGTGTAATTGTGAAAATAAACAAATTTTAATTCAGTTTTAAATGAGCGCTAAGTACTAATCAAAATATTACTTATACGACTCGTTCATAAAATAAAAATTTTTACAATGAAATCTCTAGTTCATTTCAATTGCTGTCATCTGTTGAAATAACTTGGGGCTTTTCAAATTCGAATAGTTTTTAAATAAATTTACCGCCGACTATTTATAAATTATACAAATATATGATAGTAGGCAACACTGCGAATGATTTATTCGCAAAAACTTAGGAGCCTAAACACCGACTTTTTAAAATTTTTATTTTGTTCACGCTCATTATTCACCAAAAATTAAGTGTACATACAAGTGTCAGTGGAATGATTTGGGATATTCAAGTAAATTCGAATGTACTTCCCGACATTTTTGTCGTATTTGGAGTGCGAAATAAAATTAAATTTTATACTTTAAAAAGTTCAAAATATTCTTCATATAATTTGCGATGTTTCAAATCAATTTCGAAGAATGTGAGAACATTTGCTAAAGAAAAATACACAATTTTCGTGGCTTGCTTTATTGTCGTGGCAATACAAGTCACAATTTCCTACTCAATGCTAAATATTATACTTGAAGTCTGGACGCGTTTTCCAGACTTGGATGAATTACTAGAATGAATATTTCTTGTGCCAAGAGGATGAGTTCATTTTTTAGTTATATTAACATATTTGGCAATACTTCTTGAAAAATGAAGTAAAGCCGAATGCGATTTGCCTCTCCCTTACGTTGACTAATACAACTGAGATTCTACAAAACCGTCAAAACTGCTTTGAAAACAAGGTTCAACAAATTGTATTATCTTTATGCAAAATATTATAAAAGTCATTCATTATGAATTTTACTAGAAATATAAAAGTACGCCCTCGTATCATATTATTCATAAATTTGTGAAACTTCATTTCTATTGCACTCTTTAATCGACACACAGACACAAACAGCCAGCCAGGCCATGTCGTTGCCGAGACCATTCTTTCATTTCCCATCCTAAGTGGCTCACTCACCGCACCATAGGGGGCCATATCTTTCCATTCCGGCTCAGTCTCTGCTTACCAAAAACTTTGTGCGTAACATGGAAAACTTCGATAAATTTACAGTTGAAACAATTACCATGAATTTTATCAAAAATGATACGCGCTGTTCGTATCCGACCATGCAGCAACAATATTTTTTAATGCACTTTGGGGGAAAACGAAACGTGGAGTCAGTGGCAGAAGCGGAGAGAACTAAGAAGATAAGGATCGGAGCGGGCACATGAAAAGGAAAAAGAAAGAAAATGCCAACAGTATTCAGACTGCTGACAGATAGACCCGGCAACAGGGGGCGTGGAATGTTCCTGGTGCTGGTAAAATGTAAGCGCAAAATTGCTTGAGAAAACTTTCTCAACTTTTCAGCTAATATTTGACTTTGGCAAAATAAGGAGAAACGATGTGGAAAAACAACGGAGCGACATTGCTGCGAATGAAAATATATATTTTCCTAACATTATGCGGTGACGTTTGCGTTGATGCGCAAGACTTTCGCATATGCCGAGGCATGCCTGGGCGAGCGACGCCTTGAAGGATGGGATGTGCAGCTTGTCCAACTTTACTTTATTGATTCTACTGCAAGAAATTGCAGCAAACTTTGGCTTAAGCGCTGGCATTTCCCAACTAACTTACAACTTCAATTGATTTTGCCAGCAATTGAAAATTAAAATTGATATTTGCCCACCGACTGACAAGCCCTCGGCGGGGAGGACGACTTTAATGGTTGTCAATTGCAGAACGGGAGGGAAAAGTTGCTAAATTTTGTGTAAACTTAATATTTTGCTATTAGTTTTCTCCATTTCTATTTTGAGTAGCTTTTCAGTTTGCCTCAATGTAAAATGAGAAAAGTTTGTCAAGTGTTTGTTGCACTTACAGCTGTTGCATCCTTGCCGCAGGTGAAGTGTCTCGACAAGAGCGGTTTTTTAGTGGCCGTTAATGATATTTTACTTAAACGTTCGACTGTGGTTTGAGCGGTTTAGTTATAAACTTTGAGTTACTTTCACTGTAATTAGTTTCCCAAATGTTTCAGTCTTGGGAACACACCGGTGCAAGAAGTGCTGCACCAAGCTGGCAGGACATTAGTCAACTATTTGCTTTTTTATTATTCGCCCTTCTCTCTCTTCATATACGATTAACAATCTGCTTTCTTCCACATCTCGACGATTTTAGCAAAATAAAAATCATTTTCTAAAACAACATCAAGCCAATCGAAAAATCAATTTGCTGAATCGATAGATTGTGCTCTGCTTATTTGATTAAGTTGTGATTGTCTTCTCGGAATTGGCAAATTTCGATAAGAGCTCATAAAATTGCAAAATAAAACAAAGTACAACGGATACAGAATTGCTTTGCCTTTTTTGTTGAAGCAAAAAGAAAGACTCCACACCTGATGACCTACCGTCCAATCTGCCTGCTGCTTACTATAATTTCTCATAAATATATTCAAGAGAAAATTCTTGAGACGTAAGTTCGACGGAAACACTAAACGACATTCTGAACATTCGGGCTGTTCCAGTGTATTAAAAAAAAATTAAATAAACTTTAGTTTGGTCCTTCAAGAGCCCAGTGCTCTTCTCCTAGTTAGCTCCTATGTGTCAGAAAAACGTACAGTTTACACTGTGACTTGTTAGCTTATGTGACAGATAGTTTTATATAGCTACAAAATTATTTTGAGCCTAAACTATCATTACATCAACCTAAAAACTGAAACTGATTTAATTTAAATAGATATTAAAGTACTTCACTTTTGGATTAAGTTCTAAATTATTTCTCGAAGATGGTATTTCAAACAATGATAAATTTGAAGGATCAGAGCAAAAGAGAAAAAAATCTTTGGATGGTTTTTATTTCCAGCCTCCAGGGCTTCTTTCAATTGCTTATTAAATCAACGTAGAGTCGGAAAAAAACAAACAATTTTGTGCTTCAAGAACGAAAATACTTGATCCGATCCGATTCAAAATACTTGATTTAATACTGTTCTTCTTTGTATGCTATGGTCTTTAGTAAAGCCGACCAACTTTCAAAATAAGTGCAAAATATTCTTCATCAAAGTCTTGTAAATTCTCAAATCATCTGCAAAACATTCTTGAGTCGAAATATAACTTCATAAAATAGGAGCAAAATGTTCTTGGCTTAAGACTTCATAAAATAGGAACAAAATGTTCTTGGCTTAAGACTATTAAAATATACAGCTTTTCCAAATTGTTCTTGAAAATGCGTCCTTGTATTTTATCACATGAGAAGAAATATCCAGAGGATATGTATTAACCAAAGACCAAGATCCTGGCTGCAGGCAATAAGTCCCCAATGAAATATGTCCCTAAACGATAAAATGAAATAAGGCCCCAAATTTGGGGAGTTATTTCATAATGAAATAATACCCCAATTTAAATTACGAAATAAGGCCCCACTGAAATGAAATAAGGCCCCAAAAAAAAAATTAAATATACCCCAAATTTGGGGTGTTATTTCATAATGAAATAATACCCCATTTTGAAAAATGAAATAACACCCCAATGTTTCAATTCTATTTTTTTTGTTCATTTTATTGCTTTATTCAATTTATTCAATAAAATAAAAACTATTGGAACTAATATAAAATTTTAAAATATTTTTTTATTTGGATTTTTAGTGAAACAAACTACCTATAACATTAAATAATAATGAAAATTTCTTACACAAAAATCGCGCGATTTTTTTGTAAAAAATTTTCGCCTGCGGCGCTTAGATTGACACAATTTTTTGATATAATATAAAAAGTTTTCATATAAAAAAATTTCGTCTGCAGCGCTAAGATTTTTTACTGTTCTTTGAAGTAGAACAAATTTCCAGTTCGCCGTAATGCAACAATTTTTTCGCACTTCATAATTTTATCTCGCACTTGAACGTCTGCTTTACACAATGCAAATGACTAAACTGATCAACAAACTCAAAAGCTTATCACTGAACTAATTGTAAAACGGTACTTTTGCACATCTGTACAAAAATGCATCAAATACCAAGTCAGAAAACGCAGGCAGATAAGAAAATTAACCGTTATTGGAATTTTTTTCCATATATCAGCAAAAATAAGACAAATGAAATAGACCCCAAAAATTCATATTAAAAATTGGGGTCTTATATCCGCGAAATGAAATAAGACCGCAAACCTAATTTTTGGGGCCTTGTTTCATTTCTTCTTTGGGGACTTATTTCATTTTGAAATTTTATTTAGGAAATAAAGCCCCAAAAAAATGAAATAACACCCCAAATTTGAGAAAAAATCGTTGTTTTTGTTTTCCATATAAATTTTTGGGGCCTTCTTTTTTTTTTTTTTTGGGGCCTTATTTCATTGGGGCCTTATTTCGCAGCGCCCAAGATCCTCACTTCATAGCCAGCGAGAAATTTTAAAAACACATTCGACTTAAAAAAGTTATCATTTTCCGTAGCACACTTTTTTGTGTTTGCCTTGTAAGCCCACTTTGTAATCAATCCAAGAAATTTTGTACCTGACCTAAATTCTTGGGCCAACCAGAGTTGTCAGATCCCCTCTGTTCTTGTAATTTCTAGCCTGGTTTTTAACCAACGGCGACTTTCCGATCGCTATAAATTCGCTAAAATAAATTGATTATTCAATCAAATACTAATATTGTTTACAAGTAAACTATTTGGAAAAATTTGTTATCAAATATTTTTATTAAAGATATGAGCTAGAAAAGCAAATTAAAATGATTCATATGGATATCGAATTGCGGAAATAGACTCTAGAGTTCTGCACAAATTTCTCTGTTGATGACTGATCTGTTTCTCGGACTTTCATTAAACTTATTGTATTAAGATATTTAATTCTCTCTTATTTCATAAGCAAAATCCCATACATATTTCACTTTTTTTACGACCTATAAAACCAAAACTTATTCCCATTTTGCAAGAATTTTCCGTAGAAGATATTGGGAAAATACAAGATCCGTATTATTGTATATATTTGGTGAAATGGGAGAACAATGAAGAAACTTTAAAGTTTTTGAGTGAAGTAACCGCTTTCAAATACTCCGCAGGTAATCAAAAATGGTTTGAGTTAGCCCAGCTTGCGATTCAGATGTGGTCCTTGCCATGGTCCAACGCTGAAATAAAGCATGCCTTCAGGTACGTTTTGCATTCGATTATAAGGTCTGCCCTAGTTACCTTAAGCTAATAGGCACAACAAAGGCCTACCACAAAGAAGAGGACGTGAAACTTTATCACTTTGATAATATATTAAATTTATTTTACATATACAATTGCGTACAAGACATAAAAAAAGACCCATGCGCTTTTTCCAGCTTTTTTTTGTCAAAAAAAAAAAGATATTTTGTCCCCCTTAACCCACGGAAACCAGAATTTTTCAAAGTAGCAAATGTTCTGGACAGTCGTTTTTCCATTCTAGAATGTTTCGTACTTACTTTAAGTACATCCAAAGCAAACTTAAGCAAAAGTAGGAATGTAACAGGGAGAAGAAATCATTTCGACCATATTAAGTATATATGTTCTTGATACGTCAAACCGTCCGTTTGTAAGGAGATTGAGGTTTGATATGTACATATAAGGCAAATGGTTCTTAAACTTGCTGGTAAATCAAATTTATTTTCAATTTTTGCCACAACCAACACCACACAATCTTAGAGAGAGATAAAGAGAGACTTAGAGATAAGCGGAGGAGCAGCACTGCATTCAGCTCCTAGTCCAGGTACTTGACCAACTTTCTCACTTGTTTTTCAAAGTACATGTATAAAAATGTGCCTTGAACTCGGCATAAGTATTGCTTTACAAAAACTTTTCCGGTTTGGAATGCACTATATATTTCAAAAGAGCATCAACATTCACACAAAGCCACAAACCTTAACTGGGAACAGAATCTTTGAATAACTGTTTCACTGACACCTGTTAAATCAGAAACCTTCAAGCACTTTTTATTTTTAAATTTTAATGAAAAATAGCGTGGAATATTTGAATTTTTTATGTGACACTGGCTTCCAATGTAAAATATCCATTTATAAAGACTCAAGGCTTTGTCAATAATATATTCGAGAAAAATTCAATTTCCTTAAATTTCTTAACTTTTGCAGACGGTAAGCTGCTCTAACTTCCTTCTTCGACCCAGGCTGGCGACTGAAAAGTTGTGCGCTCTCTAAGCACTAGCCTCGGCATGCGTTTGGCTTTTGTCGGTGGTGCTTATGTACTAACTTACTACACTGCAATTAAGTGTAAGAAATGGCGCTTATACGGCAGTTTTTTGTTATTTATTGGATACACAGGAGCTACTATATCTGGAAAATTTGTTAGAAGATTAAATTATTTCGGAGCCGTTGCGGCTTTGTGCAGACATGGATACACTTATGTGAGTCGCCGCCGCGACGGCCAGAGCACTTTTTATCGCTCGGACATCGTGGTTTTGTATATTAAATACAGAATCACACTACTTACCTGCTAAAATCCACAACAACGTGGTGCATGGTTGTCTTCACAAGTTTCTCATCTGCAACAACAATCACAATGCTTGACACTTTGCAGTGCTCTTTGTCAACTAACAAGATGGCTACTTGTTGGCGGCTCGAGAAATGTGGCTCCCAGCGCAGGGCTTCCTCCTCACGATCTCCTGATCTCAGCTCAGAGCAGAGCACACCAGCCTAGAAAGTGCAAAGAAGCTTGGCTCTGCCCTTTTGAGTTTGCTATAGTCCAATTCACTTTTATTTAATAAACTTTGTGAAAAGTTTATGCACGAAATATTAATCGTTCTGCCATTTCACTCCCAAGCGCAAAGAACTTCTTCAATTGGCACACTTTCGAAGCGTTTTTTTATAGGCCACATCACACTCAGTTCGCAACCATCGGCACACCCCGCTTCCCCCCAATCCCCGCCAAGTTTACTAATTTCAGTTGGCAACTTTTGTTGTTGAAATACACAATAAATAAACGCAGGCGTCTGCAGAGACTCAAAAACCAGCAGCAGCATGAGCAGCAGATGTGGGAAATCTACTCGTAACAAAAGCCACGCCAATGCCAAAAAAACAACCAAAACTAGAAAAAAAAGAGTTTGTGAGAATTTACAGCAAACAAAAAGGCCAGCGACGCCAGCTCCGGCATTCGCTTCGCAAGCGTCGCGCCCAGCCGAGCATATTGTATTGAGAGTTCGTTTTAATTAAAAGAAAAAGCAAAAGCAAGAGCAGAAGATGAAACAGCGGCGGTCGGAAAAGCGTACTGGGCGTTGCCTATTCAAAAATATTTCGCCCAAGCAAAACTACGACGAATTTTATAAAAATGATTAAAAAAGTTGCAACCGCTCCAACAATGGAAACAATCACAGATATTGTTGTCAGCCAAAACGTAGGCAACAACAAAACATAAACAATGCTTGGTTGGAGATTTGCATTGCGTATACGCCATGTAATAAATGAACGACGAGCTGGTGGGAGCGGAGGCCACTGCTACTTGAGCACGGCGCTCGCTTGGCGCTGGAAACCAGTTTCCAACTCAATGACTTCATAGCTACGACTCCGGCTATACTCGCCGCAGCTGCCAGTGATGGCAAGGGGATTGCATCCATGCCTGGTTACCGACTCCTTCGTTGCCCTCATCATCATCATCAAATGGCTGCTCGTTTGTGCCAGTTTGCTCGTTTACAGGCTTTTACCTGAGACCATTACCTACTTGGCTTGCCTGCTGCCTGCTGCCGAGTCCTTCTGCAATCAACTGTCGACTCGCAATTGCAACTTTTTCCTTATGCCATAACATCATGTTGAGCATCTGAAGATAGTTGCTCATCTGATTACATATTTACTTGCAATTTATGCATCAGCTTAGAACACTTCGTTTCCGATTTGCTTAAATTTGAGAAACTAGCTGCCGCATATTAAATTACATTGAGGCAGGAGCAATTTTCACAAGTGCAACAACTTTGCGCTACCAACCATCCATCAATGCGACGCCGCCCGGCGGACTGGTGGTTCCGTTCGGTGCCACTTGGATATCTTTTGCCGTACAACGTTAAGTTCAAGCTAAAGTTCCATGTGAACAAAAAAGAAATCCACCCTAACAAAAAAGATGATGAATCTTCTGTTGTTGCCCGACTCTGAAAGCCACTATAAATGTTAACTAAAATACAAGAATGTATGGCCCCGATTCCAACAAAAGTGAAAGTACTCCCCAAGCATGATGAAATGTGCTTCATTTATCCAACAATAACATGTGGGCGAACAAGATGATAAGGGCGGAAGGGGGAAGTGGGGGAAAACATTGACAGGCTGCAAATAGTCATGGTTGCCAAGATGTATAAAACTTTTACGAAAATAACAAGTAAATAGCATGTATGGCGTAACGAATGCGGCTGAACGCTTGCTTTAATAAAGGTAACCTATTCAGGGAAGAATAAAATACATCTTCTTGGTCCTTTAGATAGCAAGACCAGTTTGGCAAGGGCTGCGCAAAGTCGAATTGTAGAGGACGGTTTATATTTTAGAAATTATTTGTTTAAGGCAAACATTGTTGGGGCTCAGTCTGGTAAAAAGGGCGAAGGAAGGAATGATACTAAATTTAAGAGCGGTTTAAGGTCTGTTTAGGGACTGTCCTGTCCCTGCTTAGTCACTGTTAAGAAACTGTTAGACACTGTCAAGTCACTGTTACAGGGTAAAGTCACTGCTTAGTCTCGGTCAAGTCACTGTTTAGATATTGTCAAGTTATTGTCAATTAACTGTGAAGTCAATGTGCCAAATTTTTTTGGATTTTTATTTTTGCATTTTTTTTTATGGCTCAGACATTTGAGAGTATCACATCAAAAGGATATTTTGAAATTCGAAATACTTTAGAAGATAAAGCCTTTTTTGTAGAACAATGTCTTCGATAAAACACGCAATTTTCAAACGCATTTATCTCGAAACCACGTTTTTCGAAATGGCGGCCATGATATCCCCAGTTACACTGAACCGATTTTGATGATTTAAACTGAAGTCGAAAAAATTTAGAAAATTTTACTACAAAAAAGTGCCCAAAATCGAATTTAAATTTTTCAATGGCCGCCATTTTGTCAGAAAATCACAAAATTTTCTCCGAGGGTCAGACCAGAATGACCTTTATACTTATTATAATCTCGTTTTTATAATCTTGGAGAAGGTATATTAAAATTGTCCGGATGTTTATAACGCATTGAAGGAATCATCTTCGAGCACATTAAGTATATATATTCTTGATCAGCATGACGAGCTGAATTGATGTAGCCATGTCCGTCTGTCCGTCTGTTTCTATGCTATCTCCTCCGTCAGTTTTAAAGCTATCTTAACCCAACTTTGCACGAAGTCTTCTGGTATAAATAGGCTGCACATTTGTCGGAACCGGCCGGATCGGATGACTATAGCATATAGCTGTCATAGGAACGATCGGTTGAAAAACTAGTTTTAGTGAGAAAAACTTTTTTCCTTTTAGTGCTATCGCTCGTATTTATAAGTTTTTAATGATTTCACATAATTTTACCAAAACTTGTCGAAATCGAACAACTATATAGTATAGCTGCCATACAAAAGATAGGTCTAAAAAAAAGTCTTAGTGAGAAAAACTTTTTGTTTTCAATGTTATCGCCCCCAAAGCTCGTATTTCTAAGTTTTCAATGATTTTACATAATTTCAACATGATTTGTCGAGATCGGACCATTATATAGTATAGCTGCCATACAAACTGTCAGGCATATTTCAAGCTCCAAGGGTATATAAACTTCGGTCGAGCCGAAGTTAGCTTGCCTCTATTTTTAGTTTTCATTTCACACAACCTGGAATCGTGGATTCGTGGCCGCCGGCACTATAAGTTTTTTTTGGACAAGTTACTGTTTAGTTACTGTCAACTCACTGCTTAATCACTTTTAAGTGACTGTTAAGTCACTGTTTAGACATTGTTAAGACACTGTTAACTTACTGTCAAGACACTGTTAACTTACTGTCAAGTCACTGTTTAGTCACTGTCAAGTCACTGTTAAGTAACTGCTTAGTAAAGAGAATGTAGTGCGCGCTGAATTTTGTTTCTTAATGCCCACCAAACTCTCTAATAATTCCTCGCCGTCTGCAATGAACATACCTATAGAAAGGGATTATTATGCTCATATGTTTTTTTATTATTAAACGCGGAATACGGGCTTCAGCTTCAGAATATCGGATAGGGATATCAAGCAAGAGTAGGCTTCTGGTTATCAAAAACAAATTGAGTTCCATAACATATGGTTAAAATAAGTTTGGGATGCTCCTTTTGTCTTTTCCAAGGTCAAGCTAGTATCCCTGCCTAAAATGTAGACAACATTTTCACTGTCTCAAGCATATTTTTCTTAACTTTCTTAACGATCTTTGTATTTCTTTGTTTTTTAAACACAAATTTATTGCTACCAAGTAATCTGATTTTTGTTTGTCACCCCGCAGGGTATTCATAAAATTCCAATTTGGTTTACGTATGCATGAGTATCGTTTTGATGGGACGGACAGGATATTGTCTCTACTATCCACTGGAGATACACACAATATTATTACATACATTTAACAAAACGCTCTTGCAGACAAATTGGATGCCCAAGCAAAAACTCAACCACATGTCAATGTCAACGGCGATGACTAAGATAAATTTACCTCTCCCAGCCGTGCGGAATACCTTTTCGCTGCGAACAGTACACACACATGTGAGAGTTAACATGGCAAATGCGTAGAGTGCTTCACTGTTAAAATTTAAATTAGCAAACAGACCTTGGGCTGTTTCTTTAATCGAAAATTCCAAGCTTTCTGTGGAAATTTAACGCGCCGTTTCACTGAGGGAGGTCCCTGCACTCACACACACACAGCGCAAATGGCGCCAAATTCCGTCCGGCAATCAACTAAATTCAAAGCAAATTGTCCGCACAATGAGCAGGCCAACCGATATGGTTGTCGCAGCTCCAAGCGAAGCCATGGTCGAGGCCAAGTAAATGCCTCATTATTTTGCGCTTGAGAAATTTCTGTCTCGTCACTAATTCATCATTGTTTCGGCACATTAAATCCTTGAACGTCAACGCATTCATTATCTCATATGAGCCGGGGCGGGGTCTCCCCGAACGCTTTCGGACAACTCATCGCCTGCTCACATGGTCAGCTGTCTGTCATCGGCCGTCTCCGCCAAGGCATGCTTGAGTGATATTAACTGACCGACAATCAGTCAGGGGCAACACAAAAAAGCCAAAAGCGAATGCTCAACTAGGCCGGCGGCTTAGGCCAGATTTGCAAAGACCATGTAGCATACTTTGCGGCTGGCCGTGAATAGCTCTCGTCATTTGGCCCGAAATCCTTTCTAATTTCTTAGCCACAAGCAGCCATGCGAAAGGGTGTGTGTGTGTGAGCCGAGCATGTTAATTGCTTTCTAAGCTAATCGAATTTTTTGCTAGTCATTATGAGTAATGCGTAATATGCATTGGCTGGCATTAAGCAATTTGTCGAGCATCGTGTCAACTGCCAAATTGCTTTAAGCCCACAACAATTTAAACTATTTACGTATGGTTTATGGCCCAGATAATAAAATAAACAATAAAGCCCTGTTAATATTTTGCGAAAAAAACCCATAATCGCACTTGTCATCCGGACTTAATTTCGCACGCAAACAAAACATTATTACAAATGGTCAAAAAACAATGCACAAAAATAACATAAACACAAACCGGGCCGTGGTTGTAAATAGAGGAGCTTGCATGCTCTGCAACAATCAATTCTGCATTCTCTTTCAAAATAGGCATTGTGACGCTCGAAATTGACTCTCGAGCTGAATAAGAATCTGAAGAAACACTTCAGGAGAGATTTTAAAACGAACCGAAAATTTAAGCAATAATCAAAAAGAGCCAAAACAAAAGTATAGATATACATTAGACTGGCCCTTAAAAATAGATTTCAAAATACCGGGCGGAAAAAGATTCAGAACATTTGAAATATATGGAAAATGAGGGGGATGAGTTTCGAATGTAACCTCTAAAACTTCCAAAAAAATTTATAAAATTAAACAAATTCTTAAAAATTGGCCCTTTTGATATGATTCTGGCCAAGTTTACGCTCAAAATAAGACACATTTATATTTAGAATGTTGCTATGATATTCCCCTAAAATGAATTTTTAGAGGTTACATTCGAAACTCATCCCCCTCATTTTCCATATATTTCAAATGTTCGATTTTGAGGGCGAGCGCGCGTCCACTAAATGAAGTCCGATCGCTGCCAAACATTTTTTCATATCTATTGGGACCAAAACGAATCTTTTTCCGCCCGGTATTTTGAAATAAAAAAAAAAGTTAATATAAGGGCCAGTCTAATAGCCATCGCTTCTAAAGAGGATCAAAGAAGGCATATTTTGCAACTGAAAGTCTCGACGTGATGGACCATTTTTTAAAACATATTTTCGCTCAGCACACGAAAATCTTCGAGAATCTTAACCAACCCTTCAAACACACTGAAAAAAAATCGTATTTTGTTGCTGTTAAGTGTCGATATCTACATAGATGCTTACTTATGGGTAATCAAAGTTCAGATTTGTTGTCAGCATGAAAAGTCAAGGTTTAGTTTAGTAAAAATCATGATTTTTTACCACACAAGCAATACAGAGGTGCCACAGAGCTTAAATAAGCCTCAAAAATGCATTTTGATAAAAATACGCCTCATTGTTATTATTTTTTACGTCACAATTGGGCACGTTTGCGTTGGTAGATACTGTTACCTTTTTTGAGACAGGGATGCGCATATGTTCCTTCAAGCTATAACTTGCGTTTCCACATTTTTTCATCTCAATCCTCCTTGTTTGTAGTATAAAATAATTTATTATCGTTCCTAAGTAGACCCTCTTAAAGTTAGACAGAACATTGTTAAACTATAAATAAATAAATAAATAAAAAATAAATAAGACTCTATGCTACGTCCAGTACGTGACCTGTTTTTCAGTTATTCCATTCACTTCAGCCATTTCACTTCAGCCACACTGACATTGCCGTTTTCTTTTGGAAGCAGATACTCCTCTTGGAACATCTCTCACCGTTCCTTATTTCTTGCTTCCCCTAAAAGCTACCTAGGACAGCCTGTTGGCACTTGCCAAAGCTCAACGTTCAAGACAGCACTAAGCTGGGTCTCGAGCCAAGCTGACTCTCTGCACGGTCCGAGTGATTCGTTAGCCCGGGAATGAAAGCCCCTTAAGAGTTCCATTAGCATTTAATTGGGCTATCCGCCCTCCGCTTTACGAATGATTCTCATAGTTTTACCAAAGCTTAAAAACTTTCATAATAAACTTTACGACAAAGTCATCATGCCCCATAACCATGAACCACCGGCAAGAAGTCATATAACAGCGTTAATTTATGTATCACATAAGTTAATTTCTGTTTGTCTGTTATTTGTTGTAATTAGTCGACGTTCAAGCCGTTGTCCCTGAGGCCATTAAAGTCCGGCCTGGCCACGGAAACACGCGGCACATAAACAAACGAAAAAAAACTGTTGCTTCCGCTTGCTGCGCGAAAAGGAAGTAAGCTGGATAGAGCGAGAGACGGGGAGGGGTGTGTATTCATAGTCTGGGCTAATTATTTTGTCGGCCAGCGAAAGTTCATAGTTCACATATAAAACATGCCACACCAACAGCATCACGCCCATTCGTCTCCTGCCCTGTGTCGCGGCCATTTGTGTAATTTTTGTTATCAGGCCAAGTAAAATGAACTTAATGAATGCCCACGTTGATTCATGGCCTGCATTTGTGGGCCCGACTTAAATGAAATGAAAAAATTAAAGGTTAACCCTTCGGCGGGGTGAGTAGTGACAAAGGTCATGGAGTTAATCTTACAGTTCGAGCTTCATTATCCGCACTTATCTTTTCACCGCTCACACACTTATGACTTATACTCCCGAAATCGCTTCTGACTCTTCCATTGCAGCATTGCCGCCAGCAGACGCACTGCATCTGTCCAACCTCTCCGTCCCGCGCATTATCGATGTCGCGCAAAAGGCCAAACTCTTCTGCAGCTACGAAATGGGCAACCGGACGCTGAACTCTGTCAAATGGTACAAGGATGGCCTGGAGTTTTTCAGGTGAGCCAACTGCTGTGGCCGTAAAACAAATAAAAATAGCCATAAAAATATTTTCGCCGCTGGCTCGAAATAATAAAATGGCTCGAATGTGCCGGCGCATTCATGCAGATTTTATGGCGCAAATTGAAAACGTCATGAAACTGCAAGAGTGTCCGCAACAAAGTGCACCAAACAGGCGAAAAAGGCAGGGGTGTGGCTGAAAGTGTCGCAACTAATTTAAATGCTTAATTGAAATGGATTTTTATGGGCGCCGGCAATTGTGGCCAGGTGACGCTGCCAGTTCCGAGCTCAAATACGTGCGAAGAGTGTTTTTATTTAACTGGCATAATTGTTGCACATTCCCGCATCCCCAGAGCCCGGTTCCAGCCGGGCTTAATCGAGTGCAAAATTTTCGCCCAGCATTAATATTCTTTGGTTTGCCTGTTAGGAGAGCCGGAGTTATTGATTTAAAAGCCTCGAACAAATATGGCGACAGCAAAAAAATTATTTATGCCAACTGCCAAGCCATTAAACGGTTTACGGGCTTTGCCAAATGGACTGCCACGCCTCCTGGCACGGCCCCCACGAAACCGGGCATGCAAGTTCGATGCGTTTAGCTGACCACATTCAATTGGCCCAACATTTTCGCCCCTGCCAAGTTATTGTTTTTGACGTATTTCGTTTTGGGGGGATGTGAGAGACCGCGGCCGCCTGCCCAATAATTTACAGCCTTTGGCAATTAAGTATTGTGTGAGGATTTTGATTGTGTGGTGGGCACTTAGTTTCAATTATTTATGCACATTTGACACTGCGGTTGCTTGCTTGCATTTCAAAAATGAAACAAGCCCAAATTATAAAAGTAAACGAAAGTATTCAGTTTTGCAATCAAACTCACAGCGACTAATTAGTAATGCAGCGGTTGACACAGTCGGTTGATTTGAGATATAAAATTACTGTAATTTTATACATGTCTTAAAGAGGAAATGTAATGTGAGGGGAGGGCCGTAAGTGCAGGTCTGGTGCTTTGGTGGTTATAGAAACTGTGCCATTGGACATCGCAATGTAAGAAATAATTTGTATTTTTTTTGGTTAAAGCCTTTTATAATTTTTTCATAATATCAAAAATTCCCCCGTGCTCACTTTTAGTTATTGTTTGTTTATCGTCTGAGATAGCGTCGCAACGTGGAGAATAAAGAAAATACGGTATTTTACAGTACTACTCGATAAAGGAGATGCATCTCTGCTGCCATAAAATTTTGAGTTTATGACCCGATACATTTCCATTTCCACCGCCAACGATGTTTCAACGTTTTCGTTCTGTGCGAGTGATCGGTGCGCCACGGTCCAGGCCTGTCGTCGAAATTGCGATAAAATCGCTGTTTGATCGAAGAGACCGTAGTAGCAGCCGTAGCATCGGTCAGAGCTGGGTGAGTCATCAAACCGTTATAAACCTTTGAGAAGCTTGGATTCAAAGAAGCTCGATGTATGGGGCCACACGACTTGACGCAAAAACATTTTTGCCCGTATGTGCTGCGAATCGCTTCTGAATCGCACAAATCGACCCCTTTTGAGCGGATGGTGACTGGCGTGAAAGTGGGTCACTTACGACAGTGAAGCGAACGGTCGTGGTCGAGCGTGAGCTGCCAGACGTGCCAATCCTGTTGACGCGAAGACTTCTGTTGTTTTGGGATTGCAGGAACATCCACTTGAGCTGCTCCCCTTGGCCAAACGTCAATTCGGACCTGTACTGCCAACAACTGGACCGCTTGAATGCAGCACTCGCAGAACAGGCCATCTTTGATCAACAGAGGCCGATTGTCTTCCATCAGGACAACGCCAGGCCACACACATCTTTGGGACGCGCGAAGCTCCGGGAGCTCGGATGGGAGGTTCTTTTGCATCCACGGTATAGTCCGGATCTCGCACCAGTGATTACCACCTATTTCTGTCCATGCGAACGGCTTGGTAGTCGGAAGTTGGCCCGAGAGTCCTGTAAAATTGGCTCTCGAGTTTTTGCCAGAGGGAGCGAGCTTCTATAAGAGGCTTATGAAGTCGGCAACTCGTTGGAACTCGTCATCGAACAAAACTTATTTGACTTAAATCGCATTATTATAACAATTTTATGAACAATTGAAAATGCAATAAAAATACCGCAAGACTTTTTTGACAACCTTATATGTATATTTAAAGACTATTTTAAACACATCCCCTATTGAAAGACGGCAAAACGAGTGCAATGTTTGCGACCCTCATGAATACCATGATAACAATATGATAAAACTTAAATGAAAACTTTATTAACATCTGCACCTTCCATTTACTAATGCCCGTCTGTAATCTAAACAGCAAACGCAAATCCTTGCTTGAACAGAAAGATAGAAAAGACAGAGAGAGCGAGTTGGCTCTCGCTTTGATCTCTCTCTCTTTTCAGCTAAACTGCATCTGCAAAACTGAATAAATGAAACGAGTCAAGTGGAGTGGGTCGTTGAAGAGATGTTTCTGATTCCAGTGAAATATATGGGTGGAGGAGTCTTGCCTCCCTTTACTTCCAATCAAAAGAAGTATGTCCCCGTTCCATATTCCATCCAAATGTGAGAAATCCGCGCAAGTCTAAGTTTAATAAATTCTTTTTTAAGTTTAAAATGTTCTTGAAAACGGAACAATGTTAACTCAAATCTTGTTCTCAAAACAATACAATAGTGGGATTCCTGAAAGTGATTTGCTTTTGATTTGCTTTCGATTTGATTTCGTGAAACAGCTGATGACAGCTGCTCCATACAAAATGAGCAGTGTGCCCAGAAAGTGTAAGGAAAATAAGGTCATACCAATTGATTTCGTAAAATCAGCTTCAAAGCTGATTTCGATTTGCTTTCGTTGTAGTGTGACAGTTCTCTTAGAGAACTGCTTGACTTGGTCAAAGATGTTCATGGTTACTTATCTGCACAGCTCTTCTAAAAAGATCGAAGTTACAAATTCTCCCACAATTTTATTCTGCCCTTCCTGTTTGGATCTGTCACATTGTATATGTGTGTAAATTGTATGAAAGCAAATCAATATGAAATCAGGGTCGTTCTACCAACTGCTTTGCTTTTGCTTTCACGAAAGCAAATCAAAAGCAAATCAACTTTCAGGAATCCAACTCCCTGTACAATTGACAAACGCAAACACAAACACATACACAATTACACAGTAAAATCATTTAATTTCCCTCAAAGTAGTCTCCCCCGGATGCATTAAGCTTGTGCCAACCTTGTTTCCAATTCTAAGTCCTTATATGGTATATGCTTCAATAAATTCTCCGTTTCGGGTCTTATCTCTTATATCGATTTAAAACTGTGTCCACTCTGTGGTCTATTCCCAGCAAAAGCCAAAGCGCTCTAAGAGCGCTATTAGAGCGCTCAAAAGGAGCAGTGAAGCGCTCAACTCTCCTTGTAACTAGTGCTATTTTTATACCCTTGCAAAGGGTATTATAATTTTGCCCAGAAGTTTGCAACGCACAGAAATATTCATTTCTGACCCTATAAACTATATATATTCTTGATCAGGGCGACGAGCTGAGTCGATTGAGCTTTGTCCGTCCGTCTGTCCGTCTGTCTGTCTGTTTCTACGCAAACTAGTCTCTCAGTTTTAAAGCTATCGAGCTGAAACTTTGCACAGAGTCTTCTTTTTACTGCACACTGCTAATATGTCGGAACCGACCGGATCGGATGACTATATATTATAGCTGCCATAGGAACTATCGGTCGAAAAGTGGGTTTTATTTAGAAAAATGTTTCTTAATCTCTGATGTATTAAAACATTTGCAAGGGTATATAAACTTCGGCAAAGACGAAGTTAGCTTGGTCTTCTCGTTTACATTGTCATGTCATTGGATGTCAGCGCTACACTCTCGCTGTGGAAAAAGCGCTTTGAAGCGCTCCACTCGCAGTGTAAAACGAGCACTATGGATCGCTACACTATCGCAGTGTAAAACGAGCACTATGGAGCGCTACACTCTCACTGCGTAAAAAGCGCTTTAAAGCGCTCCGCTCGCAATGTAAAAAGAGCACTAGGAAGCGCTTCGCTCCCAGAGTAAAAAGGTCTTGAAAAAGCGCTCCATATCATAAAAGATAAAAAGAAGAATATCAATTATGGTGAGGGTAGTGATGAAGGATGGGTTGGGGTAGGAGGTATGGGAAGGGGATGGGTGAAGGGTGGGGAAAGGGGCGTGGAAGGGGCCGTGGAAGGGGGGAATGGTAGTGGGAAGGGTTTTGGAATGGTAAAGGGTGGGGGAAGGGAAGTGGAGATGTTTACGAGGAGTGGGAAGGGTTGACGGGAGGGCATAGTCTTCCTTCTGAAAAACGTAAAACTGAAACTTTTTTATTTTTAATTACCTTTACTGGGATTCGAACTCAGGACTTCTGGCTCTTAATCACAAATGCCGGCGTCTTAGCCCATACGGCTATTCATGGCTTGCGTGACGGAAGCAGCAAGTCTCAGTTAAGAACACAGATAAATGTTAATTATGTTCAACATACTTTTTGCACCATTTCAAAATTTCAATTTTAATTAACTCAACCTAATTTTATCAAATCTCCCAACGCACAGTGTAAGATTTTGCCAATCTATGGGGACTTAATTCAATAGCAGTCGTATTTTTTAAGCTATCGACTTGAACTTTGGACTAAATGTTCAAATATTCCACAAAGAAATTTTTGGACGAAAAGTTAAATGGGCGTGGCACCTAAAAGTACGTAAAAACCAGAAAATTTTCACTTTTTTAACACACAATCCGCAATAAAAAGCAGGAAAATTTTTTTTTCAAAAAAGTGCCAGGTTAGTACTTTTTGTTCTGATTTTAGCCAATTTAAAAATATTTTTTAAAATTAAAAAAAAAAAAAATTTTGTTTTGTTTAAATTTATTACTTTTGTTAAATGTTCATGCTTTTGCTTGTAACTTCAAAAGTATTGGCCGTACAAATATAAAAATGGTTGGGTTTCAAAGGTAATTCATTTATTCAAAGAAAAAAGCGAATTTCATATTTTTAGTTGATAAAAAGATTAGGCGAAATTTTCTTTTGGCAAATTTAATCAAAATCTGAATTTTAATCACAACTTTTCTTTATTACTAGATTGATCAGAAAATAGCTTTATAGCTCTTTCGATGCGGTTTGAGGTTGAAGGCGCGACATCAAACCTATAAGCATCACCTTTTATTTTGCCCTGAATCCAACTTGCATTATCGGCCATAATTCTGGCCTTATCCCTCCTAGTTTTAGTCCACCACAGCTCAAGTTCATGGCACATGCTTGTTAAGTGCAACTTGAGCTTTTTATGTTCAATATCGATGCCAAAAAGAATCGCTGCGTGCTCTAGGAGTGATTTAAGCTTACGTTACTTGAGCAAACTTCGAAAAACTCTGCCCGTTCTATTTCACTCATTGCTTAAATGAAGGTCTTTGTGCAAAATAATTGCTAATTTTTATTTTTGATCCTGACGCAGAATGGTTTTCTGCAAACAATGTATGTTTTGGTTGATTTGAATGTGATTGAACGTTGTTAGTTTTTTTCCACCAAAAACAAAATATTGTTAAAAATATACCAACTTTTTGGCACTTTTTTTTCAAAAAATAGCAAAAATGTTGTATGAAGTCCCTTTATAGCGCTAAAAATCAATAATGCTACCACTATTATGGGAAAAATAAGTTCGACCGCTCACAGTGGCCACACGATCCAATTGAGAACACTAAACTTTCTCAACTGATGCTCGTTGTCCAATGCAATTTTGCATGCATTAAAAAAATACACCGGTTTAAGTACCGTTATCTTCTGAACAAAATTGTTTGTTTTGTTTTGGGCTTGTTTTCGTAACACTTGAACATATCTAAATTGACTTCTAAAAGCTCATTGACCTTAAAAATAATTTATTTTTCAATTAAGTCCCCCTAGATTGGCAAAATCCTACACTGTGCACCGTGCAGAGCGTGCTATTCAAAGCAGAAACAAAAAAAACAAAATAAAGAAGAAAAAATGCCCGCAGAAAATTTGTAAATTTACTGCTTTCGTGGAGCAGTATTTACAAGGAGAGTTGAGCACTACAATTGAGCGCTTTCGTGGAGCAATTGTAGTGAGTTTATGCATATAATACATTCCCATACAAATGTGTAGTATTTAGCTGCATACGTAAACGTATATAAACCAGTGCACTCACTTCAAGCGCTAATGTAACCTGACACTCCTTTTGTACACCAGTCAGCCAACGATTGTATAATGCTGACAGTATATGCATGAACCCACTGCTCGCTTATTGAAATATAATTACTCAGCATTTATTCTACATTTTAACTCTTATATATATACATACATTTATATGCTTAAGAAAAGACCTGCTGCCAGCCAGCGAAAACATTTTAAATAAACAGAACCAATTTATGTTCGGACGCGATCACAACGTCTCCTGGTTATTATTTTCTTATGGATGGGATATTATTATTATACAGTACTTACAAGGAGAGTGGAGCGCTCCAATGGAGCGCTTTTGCTGTGCTCGTAGTTGAGCGCTTCGAAAAAATTTGCTGGGTTGAGCTTAGCGAATTGCCCATGGTAGCCCAAATTATCACTCAAAACGGTTCTCACTGTTATGAAAAAATGCATCTCTTCGTTGGCACGCTTCTGCAAAATTAGGGTTTAAGCTAGGTATCGAGACACTCGAAATTTTTGCGGAGCCCATCTAATTACATAGCTCAGGAAATCCGCTCGCGAAAATTGTCAGAGCGCATTTCCTGAGCGAGTACCGAGACTCTCGAAATTCGCTTCGATAATTAACATGGACCTGCCAACTCGTTTTCTTGAAAACAGCTGATAAATTGTCGAAGGGGGTCATGAAATTATGAAACTTGTTTGATAATTGTCAGAGGTACCTACGAAAATTGAGCACGCAATGAAAAGAGTTAAAGTAAAAGTAAAAAAAACAAAGCTACAATTATTTGGAGAGCTCCGAGGTGGACAAAGGTGTGGAGCTGATCAAAGTGTCGCTACAATTTTTATGGAATCTGGCCAATAAAAAGCGTTTTGATACGGACAGCTCCGGCCGCTGCATCACTCGTGGCTGAGAATATTTTTCGGTATGCTCTCCCGTTGATGTGGTTGGTATGCCATTCGCCCAATGTGTGCACACCACCCGAGTCCAAACCTCCGTAGCCTCCACGGCCCACGGCCAAGCAGCACTGAACCCTAGCAGTCTCCAAAGCCCATTGTGGCAGTGTTTTCTCCGGCTTACTGTGATAGTTTCCGTTGCTCCAGCCGCTCCTGTGGCTACCTTTAGGTATTCAACTAATATGCATGGAGCTGGCTGTGGCTTAATGTGCTAATTCTAATCGTTCGATGCGTTTTGGGTTGTCGCTATAGCAGTATGTCTTAGGGGATAAGTTCTGCTCAAGCAGGCCAATACAATAACAAGGGACACTGTCTATAACTTCAGCCACACAAAAGATGCATCCATGAAATTGACCATGGCATTGTCTATGACCTTTGAATTTCTCCCAGTGACTTCCTTTATCAATAATCTTAACTCTTTAATTTAATTTGAATTAGCCCGCCAATTTCTTAAATAAGCAACAGCTGAATTTTTTGCTGTTGCCTGGTCATACTACATTGTCTGAGCGGCTCGTGAAATTATCAAACAATTTCCGCTGCGCAAAAATTTCGAGTGTCTCGATACCTAGCTTTACAGGCCAAAAATCCATTCGATTCCTGTTCCATATTTGTTTGTTGCTCGATAAAATTCAAATTTGCCAACTTTTAGAATGATAAGTAGAAATCGTTGACGAAATTTCGATTAGGTGAACGTGCCGTATACGTAATATTTGAGGAAACTTTGAAGGTTTTTAGCAGAGGTTAAAACCAGGCGCAAACGGTTCGAGTTGAACCGCTCCAAGCCGGGACTCCGGAATTCCGACCCGAGCCTGAGCAGGCCAATTTTTATCCGCCCGAACTTGAACCAGAACCGGAGCAAAAATTAAAATGGGTTCGGTTCAAAATTTACAAAAAACTTTTCTAGATGCTAAGTTTGTCATTTGCCAATATATCTAAATGCACACTGACAAAAAAATGTGACGCCAATTTAAAGAATTGGCCTTTTTCAAATTTGTCCTGGTATTTAGAAAAAATTTCTAATAAACAAAAAATGTTTTTTCGAAAAAAATATAACAAAAAAAAAATTAAGAAAAACTTTTCTATACATAAGAATATGCGAGATTTGTCTGATAACACCGGTAAACAAAAAAGACCAACTTTTTCGATAGGAATGATAGAAAACTTTTCATAATTTTTATTGGTCGCTAAATTAAAAGCATTTTTCCGTTTTCACCCAGTACGTCAGGGTTACAAATTCGCACTATTTTCATAAACGTGTGCTACGAGAAGTTTCTTTGCATATGTGGATCGTGTGACCACATTAAGTAAAGTTTTCTAACAAAATTTGTTTTCATGTTACCCGAATCGAATGACGTTATAGAAAACCCAAAGACGAACCAAAGCCTTCATTTTGCTCATATACATACATTTGCATAGATTCAAATTGTTGGATTTAAATATGGATTGGGGTTATTATACCCTTGCAGAAGTTTGCAACGCATAGAAATATTAATTTCCGACCCTATAAACTATATTCTTGATCAGGGTGACGAGCTGAGTCGATTGAGCTTTGTCCGTCCGTCTGTCTGTCTGTCTGTCTGTCCGTCTGTCTGTCTGTCCGTCTGTCTGTTTCTACGCAAACTAGTCTCTCAGTTTTAAAGCTATCGGGCTGAAACTTTGCACAGAGTCTTTTTTTTACTGCACACTGATAATATGTCGGAACCAACCGGATCGGATGACTATATCTTATAGCTCCCATAGGAACTATCGGTCGAAAGGTGGGTTTTATTTTAGAAAAATTGTTTGTTTTAATGCTGACGTTCATATGTACGTTCTGATGTATTAAAACATTTGCAAGAGTATAAAAACTTCGGCAAAGACGAAGTTAGCTTGGCCTTCTCGTTTTTTTATAAAATCAATTTATTTCAAAATTTTCAACTTGAGTTGATCGATGAAATGTACATATGGAAACTTTGCTATCTTCCCTGTTGAAATTGCTTCTAAACCTGTGTAATAAGAGTGAACTTTTCTAGTCACTTTCTTCAAATTAGTTCAAATTTACCTTTGATTTTAAAGAAAAATATCCCTTAATTTAACTATTATTAAGGTAATATTATACTCTAAATCAGAGGTCCGGAATAACTCTCAACACGTATTTTCAAAGTGTTTCTCACTGAGATAAACACAAAAATCATAAGCAATTTCGGTTTCTCACTGAGTTTTATCATTTATTTTTGTGTTATTTGTGTTTTCTGTTAACCGAAAACTGTTGAGAGAAAAATTTTTCTGTCTTTTAATAACAGTTATAAATAACTTTTATGTTCTAAGTGTTTTTTAATAACAGTTATAGTATAACAGAAAAACGAAAGTAAATAAAGATAAGTGAAATTTTTCTATTAGTAATGTAATGATAATTTACTTTGTAGATGTGATTGGGAATAATGTTTTATACCACAAAAACAGTAAAAACCAACATTATCAAATAAAATCGAGTTGGTTTTTGCAGACATCTACTTCAGTGCAGAGCGAGTCTGGATAGAGCACACTGCACCTGCTGCACCCAGCTGGCGCCATGCGTCGATACGCATCATTTTCCACTTGGTTGAGAGTAGAGTTTGTCTGGCATTATTAAAATTTTTGGTCCTTTTTAGTATATTTCAGCAATAAAATAATTTGTCATACGCAAAAAGTGTTTTGAAGCATTCTTTATGACTTTGACCTTATTCTTTAGCATTGGTCATCCATGGTATTTTTCGCGGTTGAGTATTCTCATAATCTTGGCTATGTAGTTATGTGATATATTCAGGAGTGATATATAAAGCTCGCATTTCTGTGTGAATTCGCATTTCTTCGGGGTGTGAGCGACATTTATAATGACTGTTATTTGCTTTCGCATTGTTGATTGAGTGTGGTCACTTGTGGTTTTGAAAAGCAGTTTCTTAGGCACTTAGCAGTCTTATCACCATGGAGGTTCTGCAGCTTTGAACTGCACTTACGCATTGGTTCCTATGTAATTTTTCGGCGCTTTCTTCCCACAAGGTCAAACTTCCATTACAAATTGCTTTTAACGACTTCTGCCGAGTACTGTGGTACTATATAACAGCGGTAAGAAACTACTTTACAGAAATTAAGTTCTCCCTGTTTAATTTTAGGCCCTTATCGCTGTGAATGAAATTTAGTGTTAAAAACGCCCGTTCCATAGACTTTGAATGAAAAAACACTTATATTTTTCTCACAATAATAAGTGTTATTGAAAAACACATAACAGAATAAACATGAAAATATGTGTTTCTCACTGAGATAAACACTTACACTCGAAAAATAAGTCACTTTCACTGAGTTAAGCACTTATACTAAAAAATTATTCACTCTATTTATATGAGAGATATTTCAAAGTGTTTTCAAATAACAGGGTTATTTTACAACACTTTCATTTTGAGTGAGATATTCCGGACCTCTGCTTTAAATATCAAGGCCCTGAACTTTCAAATATGTATAAAATGATTAAGGTTTTCCAATTTGAAAAATCCGTAAGCGTTTTTACGGAGTCCAACCAAATTATTGCAGACGCCGGTAAATCTCCTCTTCCTTGGCTGGTAATATCCACAACAAGAAAACCACGAACTTCGCCAAGATCAATTTAAACTTTGCTTTTATTAGTCTGGTCACAGCCAGTAATTAATTTCAACTGACTCTCTGGCCGTGAGATCGCTAGCACAAGAGCGGCCTTAGCAGAGCTTTTGTCGCCCACGACATTGAGAGCGCGACAGCACATAGATAAGAGCGCACCATAATATATTTATGCAGGCAATGGTGAATACAATTGAATCGCTGCTTATTGATAAGAGATGATTCAATAAAAGGTTGAAACTGGGCTAGCGCTCTTGCTTAATTCATTCATCTCTTCATTACATTGTTCCTATTTATTTCATGTTTAACTAATCTGCTTCAACACAATTAATTTAAATTTTTTTTGAGTCAGGGAAAACAATGGGCGTATTCAGCCGATAATTCCGATTTACGATTTGTGATTTATGATTGCCGATTTTACCTGCTGAATACAGTGATTGCCGATTGGGATTGGGAAATTTGACAATCATGTTTTCTGAATACAAATCGTACAAAACGTATGATTGTTTAACGATTGCGGACCTTTGTTACGATATTCATATAAAATTTTTAATTTAACAAATCCATAAATGTGGGAGATTTTGTGAAAGTGTTTTCCATTGATAAGAAGTACTAAAGCCGACGGAGTTCTTAAAGCCTGCAATCAAATCTATTCAGCAGAGACTCATCAGCAATCGCAAATCGTAAATCGGTAATCGCTAATCGAAATTATCTGCTGAATACGCCCAATATTATTCCTGAACCCCGGTTTAAACCTAAACCTGGGTTCAGCGATCTTCTGAACCCGCTCCGTTAACCCGAACCCAAAAAATTTCAAGGCTTCGAACCCCGAAGTGAACACCTCCTAATTTTTAGGACGTTTGCAGCACTGGTTCAACATGAACTAAACTTTTTTGATTTCTTAATTTATTATATACACCCAAAAAGCAATTACTTAAGGTGGTATCAGTTAACTTTCTTATCGGCGTCCACCCTAATATACATGCACTTGAACTTACATATTATAAATACATCAACTGAAAGGTATTAATGTGTAGATCATATATATAGGCCGATATATGATCAGGCTTTCTCAGTTCAAAAGATTTTAATTCAATTTTAATGCACTTGAAAAGTGTAGCAATATTTTCTCTTATTTGATAAAGCTCATTACAATCTGTTGAACATATTGCTTGAGTTAACGAGAGCGTTAGTTAAAGTCGGCTCTAACCGACTTCGATATACCCGTTAATCATGAAAAAACATGTTTAACAGTGTTCCTGCGTTCCTTAGGGTGACCATCCGAAAAGTATGCAACATTTTTTTTCTGGTGGGAGGGGGCTAGCGGGGGGCTTGTATCACTTTTTTGCTCATAACCTGAGATCCGTTCATCCGATTTTTATCATTTCTTCGGCAAATCGATTCATTTTGCTAATTACTAACTATCTTTAAAAAGGTGCAAATCGTCTATCCTCAAAACTGTAGGAGATATAACGTTTTTTCCAAATTGCGGGGGCGGCAGGGGGCGTGGCCAAAATTTGAAACAAACTTGATCTGCGTGCAGATAAAAGAAGCATTTGTCCCATACATCTCAAACCTCTATCTCTTACCATCTCTGAGATCTAGGTGTTCATACAGACAGACGGATGGACGGACAGACGGACATGTCTATATCGACTCGGCTGTTGATGCTGATCAAGAATATATACACTTTATATGGTCGGAAATGATTCCTTCTGCCTGTTACATACATTTGCACGACTTTAGTACACCCTTTTTACTGTACAAGTAACGGGTATAAAAATGGATCTTAAAGTGGATATTTGAATATCCATACTACGGGGATCTTATTTTTCTCTGTGTATTAAATCAACATTGCTATTTTTCTCTATCGATAATTTTAGGTATCGCCAAATGCGACCATGTACGAGAGAATATAAACAATTTTTATCGGCATCTATTCTGACTGTGTGCTTAGCCAACCAAATGTTTAACAGGAACATATATAAATTGCAAGGCATAACACAGCCTAGGCATAACTTTACCGAACAGTGTCCTGCACAAATTTATTGATTGATATGCCACATTTTTATGTTTTTTCAAGCAGTACTTCACTCAGCCGCAAAGTATGCTTTTGTTTTCAATACCTCGGAGTTTGCCCAAGAGCACTAAGATAATCCTAATAAGCATGGGTTAAAATGCGTAGCACACTTTTGAGGGTAGTGGAGGTAAATTAAAATATGAATAATAGTTTGTTTTTAAATTCATTTAGTTTTTATTTTTGATTTGTTGTTTTAACTAATAAATCTATTGAGAAGGTGAAATAGTTAGAAAAATCAATGAAAGCAGTTAGATTGACTGAAAATCCTTGGGGGGAAAGGGGTGGGCAGTCAAAGTCTGTACCAGTTTTGGTTAATAACTTATAAACGACATATCAGATCAGGACAAACTTTTTCACAAAAATAATTGATAGTTATATATACTTCTCTGCAAATTTTGTCTCAAGTCAAATCACAGGTTTTTTTTTATAAAATTAAGAAACGAAAAAGTTGAAATATTTTCCAACTCTGACTTGGAATTTAAATATCTTAAATAATTTTTTAAACTTTTTAAATTATGTACGTAAAGTTCAATCTTTTAAGAACATTTTGTAAAAATTGCATCATTGCCGATGGCCAAAAAGTGAGATTTCTGGCCCACAGTGCAGTGTTCCTGCGTTCCTGAGGGTGAACATCCGGAAAGTAAGCAACGTTTTTCAATCCCCTATTTATTATCCGATCCCGATGTTAATTTCAGGGATTAAAGTTATTGCTAGATTTTTTTTGATCATCTCACAACCTTTTTAACTTAATTAATACAATATCTGTTTATATTAATCCTTTCTTGTCATGTATTTCCCATCTTGAAACAAAATGTCGATGGAGTTTTATTTTATTTATAATCGGTTAAGCGGTTCTTAAGATAAACGAGTTTTTTGATTTATCTTTCCGCCCTCATAACTCTACTCCAATAGCGATTAGAAGACTACAAATTTAGGAGAGTGAGTTTCTCATTGATGGTAACAACTTATTTAAAGTTGGTGCTGATCGGAGTGGGGGCCGTATTTGTATGCTTAATCTGCTATGCCCTTTATATAAAGATTGCAATTTAAAAAGCTGAGTTAAAAAACTATTGCATATATTTCTAATATCCCCCCAGTAAAGGGTACATCGAAGTCGAGCAGGGCCGACTTCAACTTACGCTCTCGATTTTTCCACTAACAATTGAAGTAACTTTTCTTTTAATGGAAATTGATACAAATGAAAAGCCATGCCCTCCACTTCCCGCTAATTGCTGTAATCAAATGCCACATTCTATTGGTGTGCGAGTGTGTATGTGTTGCACTTTTCAGTTTGAATTTAAATTTGATTGTGAGTTTCAAGAGCCCCAAGCCGTCTGGCCGCAAAATGCTGCTGCAGCCGAACTGAAAACTGCATAATATTCATAATAAAATCCGACAACGCAGCCAAAATGCGGCTACAAATCGATGAACGTTTTATTTGCACGCCATTTTAGGCAACTTTGACGCAAATGCAGAAATCGAAAACGAAAAACCTTTTTGCATGCGCTCATCAATATTTCATGGGTTTTCGGTTTTTGCGCAGCACTCGAGCTCAAGTCGCTTTTTCCCTCTCTTTCACGCACTCTCTATGTCCCTGTCGTTGCAGATACTCGCCGCTAACGCCGCCAACAACAAATTGGTTTCCCGTTAAAGGTGTCACCATTGCCGATGGCTCGTCGCATTGCAATCAATTCATCTGCAACGTGGAGCTGGAGAAACTGAATGTGCACTCATCGGGCCAATACCGGTGTGAGGTGTCCGGCGATGCACCTGAATTCAAGCTGATCGATCGGACGGCCAATATGACAGTAGGTGGTAAGTAATAACTCACAGTTAAAGCTCAGCACTTGTAGACCATGCACAAAAAATAGCGACTATACATCTCAAACGACTATATTCAAAATAGAGTATCTTGGCATCAAAATAAA